>NMRB01002484.1:36252-48499 GCA_002633025.1 Notospermus geniculatus
AAAACCCAATAATTTTTTAGAATTTTCTTCTATAAGAATACTATAATTATCAACATTTTTTCCTCTACCAATTCCAACTAAAATTTGTATTTTAGCATCATATGGTCTTAAATCAAATGAAAAAATACTTCTGTTCAAACCTACGTTTTGTAATTGAATTTTGAATTCCTTGTTGAATATTGGTAATGTATAAAATCCATCTGGTAGAATAACATGTTTTCCTTGTTGAGATTCATAAACAACATATCTATTATTATTTTGGTCTTCTGAAATATTATGAAATGTACAAGGTATTCCTGTATAAGTAATTCTGATATTTTCTACATTTTCTACTTCTTCATCTAATTGTACTGTTAAATCATTTGCATCTTGACCAGGGTAATCTTTTGAATTTATCATTAGTATTTTATCCATTTATATTACGTAAATCTATGAAATTAGTATCTGGGAAGTGTGAATTTTACCTTGCGAAACGGGTCAAGTCAGTTATGACACATTAAGCTCGGGCACGCGCGTGACGGAAATCTTCCTCTTCCATCCAGATCCTTTCAATTCCCTAATACTATCATCATCGACCAATCGTTGTCGATTATCTCGATCGATCATGATATTGAGCGATGATTATCATTGATGGTCATCGATCACCATCAACTATCATTGGTCAATCATCATCGATTGATTGTGATCGATTGTCATCAACCTTTGATTGTCACTGATCATTTTCGAGCATCATCGATCGTCTTCAATTTTCGTCAACCATCAAGCGTCATCAGTCCTCATCGATCGATCATCATTGGTCGTCATCGATCATCATCAATCGTAATCGATGGTCACTGGTCATCAACATCGATCACTCGTCATCAGTGGTCATCAGTCATCACCGATCATCATCGATCGTCATAGACTGATAATCATCGATTGATTGTCATCGATCATCACTGATCATCATCAATCTCTATCGATTGATCGTCATTGATTGTCTTTGATCATCATCGATCGATTGGTATTGATCATCATCAATTGTCATCAATCATCAAGGATCGTCATTCATCGATCATCATTGATCGACTGTCATTGATTGACCATCATCCATCAATCGTCATATCGATCAGCATCATTGTGACCGATCATCATCGATCGTCATTGACTGATAATCATCGATTGATTGTCATCGATCATCATTGATCGTCATCAATCTCTATCAATCGATCGTCATCGATTGTCATTGATCATCATCAATCGATTGGTATTGATCGTCATCAATTGTCATCAATCATCAAGGATCGTCATTCATCGATCATCATTGATCGACTGTCATTGATTGACCATCATCCATCAATCGTCATATCAATCAGCATCATTGACCGATTCTCGTTGATCGTCATTGATCGATCCTTATTTATCTAAATATTATCTTTGATTGTAATCGATCGGCATCAGTCATCATCGATAGTCCAACATCATCAATTGCCATCTATCGCCTTCGATGATCAATCGATTGTGATGGATCGTCATCGATCGTCATGGATCGATTGCCATTGATCAGTTGTCATCGAACATCATCGATTGATTGTTATCTATTGTCTTTGATCATCATCGATCGTCTTCAATCAACAGTCCAACATCATCAATCGCCATCTATCGGCTTTGATCATCAATCGATCAACATCGATCGTGAGGGATCGTCATCAACCATCATTGACCGTAATCGATCATCATCGATCGTCATCAATTGATCATCATCGATTGATCATCATCAATCAATCATCATTGATCGTGATCGATCGATTGTCATCGCTCCTCACTGATCGATCATCATCGATCAATCGTTGGCGATTATCTCGATCGATCGTTATCGATCGTCATTGAGCGATGATTATCATCGATGGTCATCGATCACCATCAATTGTCATTGGTCGATCATCATCACTTTTTCTTTTTTTTTTTTTTTTTTTTTCACCCTAGGTGGCGCTGTAGGAAGCGCGCGAACTCTGTGATGGTCCAGGAGTAATTTCGCGAATTTACCGAGAACGACTGTGATTTTCGAGTAAAATACGGAACGTATGAGAAGTTGAAGTGCCAGAGCATCGTTAAGGAGTATTGGACATGTTTGAAATCGAGGTTTAGTGGTGTAAATTGAGTGATAATATCATCGATTTGAGTCGAAATTCGAAATCCAATATGGCGGACAGTCAAACAAAAGATACAAATACAGAGGGCGCTGTCGGATCAAGCAACAATGGCGACGTGGTTCCAGATAGGCCTATGGCAAAAACGGTAACAGAAAACAAAGTAGATCAAATAAACATTGAAGCGCCTATGGCTATGTCTGTTGATGTAGATGGTTCGTGTAAGAACAACGGAAGTGATGGGCCAAGAGGTGGATGTGGTGTGTTTTGGGGAGATAATCACCCATGGAATATTTCCTGTGCACTGCCGGACGTAGACGGGTTCAAACATACAAACAATCGGGCAGAGTTGTATGCTGCCATATTAGCAGTCAAAACAGCAAAGGATAAGCATGTAAAAAAGCTTACTGTGTGCACGGACTCAAAGCATGTGCGAGAAGGTATCACCAACCCTAATTGGTTGGCGAAATGGAAAAAAAATGGCTGGAAGGGAGCAAACAAGCAACCGATTGCAAATAAGGACTTATGGATGGAGTTAGACTCCTTGTCGTGTTTGCTAGTTGAGAGTGGTACACAGCTAGATTGGGTTTGGAAAAGTGCCCATTGTGGTGATGAAGGCAATGAGGCTGCTGACTCGCTAGCCAAGGCTGCATCGGGATCAAACACGGTAGATCAGGGTACCAGGCCTAAACAGGTGAAACCGATAGATTGTGATGCTGCAAAATCCCCTCCACACTCCGGCTTAGAAGTTGAGACACCAAAGATGAATGAGGATGCACTGAAAGAAGCTATTCGAAAAGACATACAACAGATGGAAAAAAACCTAGTAGCGTCAATTGAGAAGCTGTATGGTGCATTCGTGGTCAATCAGAAAGATTCACCAGGAAACTCTGAGACATGTACGCAGAAACAGGATGGATCAGATACGACACGGAAGATGGTCGACTTGGAGATACAAACAGAGAAGATGGATTGCATAAACTGTGAAAGAACTAGAACAGACATGCGCAATCTAAGATTTCAAACTGAATTGGACTTGAGCACCAGTCAGGAGAACTTCAAAACGGAGTTGGCATTCATTAAACAGAAACTAAAAGTGACTGAAGATCAGAACAAGTGTCTTAAGAGTGAAAATGAATCCCTTTCAGGCAGAATGATTCATAAGGATGAACAAATTATCGCACTAGAGCAAAAGTACAAAGCCTTATCAGAGAACTTTGACAAGCTTCACGAGGAAACGATGTCACTGAAGATGCACCAGTCCAGTCTTTCGTACAGTGCAGTGGTGACAGAGGGCCTTGAAGTGGTGGGATCACACAACTCAAAGTCGCGACGAAGTGACAGATCAAAGACGGATCAAACGGATGATGAGAAACCAGTTGAGAGAAAGACTGCACTTTTGATTGGTTCATCGCAGATCAAGGGCATTGATGAAAATCGCTGGTCGAAAGATTTCAATCCAGTGAAGGAAACAGCTTACACAGTAAAAGAAGCCAGGAACGTAGTGATGAACATTGAAGAGCCGCCAGATGTAGTTGTTTTCCATGTTATCACAAACGATGTGAAAGCTCATCCAAGCAATGTTGTCAGTGAGGATGCATCGAAAATGATAGAGGATACTCTGAACAAATTTCCACAGACGAAAGTCATAATGTCATTGGCTCCAGAACGTGAGGACAGTGGTGTATGGGCGAATCGGTGTAGGTCTGTGAACTCTATTATGATTGAACGGTACGAAAGCAATGACAGGGTCATCATATGCCGAAATAGCAATATCAAGATCAAGCTAGGTCATATTGACTCAGATGGTGTACATTTGACCACGGTTGGTACCTCTCGCTTGGCTGGAAACATCAAGCGTTCCCTCAACACTGCCTTGGGAATATCGTATAACTATCATTCTCATGATCGGGAAGCAACCCATAGACAACCTCACTACCAGAATAGAGACGAGGGGAGACAATATCGAGCGCCACGTGAAAGACGAAATGGTCACTATTACAAGGAAGGAAGGGATAAACTATATCACGAGGAATTCCAACAGAACGGACGCTGGGGTGACAGAGGATACTACCGAAACGAACCCTATGATGGACAATCCAATTCTTCCCGCCACAGGCACAGATAGGAATCGTGCGACTCATAATGTCGTATTGCCAGTATCACATTTACATTTGACTATGATGGACTATGTGTACTGGTATTGGATTCTCTTATGATTGGTTTTTTGGCACGATTATCAAGTTGTTCACGGTAAATGGCAAAATTTGCATCAGCGTATGTTTAGATCAGCACTTAGTCGGAAGTCTATTAACTCTGTTCCAACAAGTACCAAGGAGGACTCTAAAACCCGACATGGGTTAATGGTTGGGTGTTGGAACATCAATGGCTTAAAATCAAAGGACTTCAACAAATTAAATGATGATCGTTTTTTGGAGGCTATAGCCTCTCTGGATATATTTGCTTTATTGGAGACACATACTGATAATGAAACAGATGTCTCACTACATGGTTATGTACCAACTCATATCAACCGGAAAAGGGCCCGTAATGCTACGCGGGATCATGGTGGTATTGTTATTTACATTAGAAAGTCAATCCATAGAGGTGTGAAAATCATAAGTAATACAAATCCAAACTACAATTGGATTGTATTAAGGAAATCATTCTTCAATAATAGTCGTGATATTTATATTTGTTTTGTACACAACCCACCTGCTAATTCATCCTACTCGATGAAATTGGATTATGATGTCATGCAGTTGTTAGAAAATGATTGTGCAAAATTTTCTTCCAAGGGAGGTGTCTTCATTTTGGGTGATATGAATGCCCGTACCAGCACTGACAAAGATTTTATTGTAGACGACGAGAATTCCAGATTTATACCAATCGATGATGATTACTGCCCTGATAAGTTTATTCAAAATCGGAACTCACAGGATTCTCACAAGACCTGTAGTAGGGGTAAAATACTGCTTGACATGTGCATATCAGCACAAATGAGAATACTAAATGGTAGGTCATTTGGTGATACATTCGGAAAATATACGTATCATGGTCCAAATGGCAGTAGTTTGATAGATTATGGTATCATATCGGAAAACTTGATTTCGTCCATCTTGTACTTTAATGTAGGTGACTTCAGAAGAACATTATCTGATCATTGTATGTTGAGCACACGCATACTAGCTACCTGGTCGCCTGATGATGATGCTGATGTCAATAGTTCATCTGAAAGTATTGAAAGTTATCAGGATGCACCAATCGGATTGAAATATGACAGTTCATGCACTGAAGCTTTTAAAATAGCATTAAGCCAACTGGATGCCAAAAAGATGATCAATCATCTTACTGAGAAAAGCGAAGAATATGAAATTGACCATTCCATTGCAGAATTAAATAATATTCTTTTAAAGGCTGCTAGTATGTGTGTAAAAAGAGGACAAAAAACACATAACTGTAAGAAAAAATGCAAGTCGAAAAGATGGTTTAATGCCTCCCTCAGAGCACAGAAACTGAGGATAGATGAAATTAGCATGATGCTAGCAAACAATCCAAGCGACCATTATCTTCGGTCCATTCTATTCAAGTCTATTAAAGACTATAAGAGAGCAGTGAAATTTCAGAAAAGGAAGCATTACAAACTACTAATTGAAAGACTTGATAGCTTGCATGAAGGTGATCCATCCCAGTATTGGAAACTTTTGAAATTGATAAAAAATGAGGGACAAGGTGGAAATGACAAGGCCACCCCGATATTCCATTACCTGAATGGGAAAATCACTTCAGAAAACTTAACTCAGTACCAGGAAACTCTGAAATTGATAGTTTGAATAAACAGCTATCAGAAGAGCTATCTAATTATCCTCTTCATGATCACAATGACAAACTACAGGATAAAGCCATATCAAATGAAGAAATCATGAAGGCTATTAATACATTGAAAAGAGGGAAAGCTTCAGGGTTGGATTGCATTTGTCCAGGAATGATAAAAGATAGCTCAAGTTTATTGCTTCCTTTTCTGAATAAACTTTTCAACCGTGTTTTCAGGAGTTCTGAATACCCCCAGTCTTGGAGGGTTGGTTATATCACTCCCATATACAAAGCAGGTGAAAAATCAGATCCATCTAATTACAGGGGAGTCACTGTATCAAATGTACTTGGAAAGGTCTATAATACCATTCTAAATAGCCGCTTAGATGAATACCTGTGCGAAAATCAAGTAATTGATCCAGCGCAGATAGGATTTACAAAAAAAGCTCGAACAACAGATCATATGCTTACCTTGAAGACTTTAATTGATAAATATACACAGAAAGGGGACAAAAAGTTATATTCTTGCTTTGTAGACTTTCGCAAGGCATTTGATACAGTGTTACATCCAGCTTTGTTACTCAAATTAAAAAGAATAAAAATTACCGGTAACCTGTACAATAACATAGCTGCTATGTACAATGATGTCAATGTATGTGTTAAAGCAAATGGTAAATTAACGAACATTTTCTGTAGTAGACGTGGTGTACGCCAGGGGGATGTCCTAAGTCCCAACCTATTCAAAATTTTTATTAATGACTTAATCTCATGTTTCGATGCAGGATGTTCACCAGTCTCTGTGAACGACTTGATTCTTTACTGTCTTATGTATGCAGACGACTTAATTTTATTATCCGAAACGAAAGAGGGACTTCAGAAGTCACTGAATTGCCTGA
This sequence comes from Notospermus geniculatus, assembly GCA_002633025.1. Taxonomy (NCBI): domain Eukaryota; kingdom Metazoa; phylum Nemertea; class Pilidiophora; order Heteronemertea; family Lineidae; genus Notospermus; species Notospermus geniculatus. Next base: position 43,091 of record NMRB01002484.1, read on the forward strand.
GCCAATTTTGCAAAAAATGGGGTTTAATGGTCAATTTTGACAAAACAAAAATTATGGTTTTTAATAAAAGTGGGAAAAAAGCCAAGGGAATTACATTCAATATTGATGGTAATGAGATTGAAATTGTGGACAGGTACAAATACCTTGGAATATTATTCCAGTCATCTGGTAATTTCGCTCTGGCAAAGCAGGATTTGTTCAACAGGGGTCTGAAGGCCTTCTACAAATTGTGTAGATCATTTGGCACTGTATATCCTAGTGTGAAAACTCTCCTCCACATTTTCGACCACACAATTGTACCAATACTGACTTACGGATCAGAAGTATGGGGTGTTATCAACCCTTCTGCTTCCAAACTAAGCAGAATTATTGATTTCAAAATACCTGTAGCCTTTGCTGACAACCATGTAGATAAAATGCATCTCAAGTTTTGTAAATATATTTTACAAGTTCAGAGGAGAGCCTCAAATAATGCTGTGCTGAGTGAAGTTGGCAGATTCCCATTGTACATAAAAATAGTAAGAAATATTGTATCATACTGGCACAGATTGGAATCTATAGGCAGCAACTCCCTAATTTGGAGTACACTAGAAGAGAGCAAGAAAATTCATGAAGGTGGTCACAGCTCGTGGTTTACAACTGTTAAATTCATCCTCTCTGAGTATGGTTACGGGAAGTATTTAGAAAATCCAGGCTCAGTCACTAAAACATATCTGAGCAGCAAACTCAAGGACATCATGAATGAGGAACATGAGAGAAAATGGAGAAAAGAAATATTTGATGATGATAGAAGTAACAACCAGAAAAATAAGCTGAGGACATACAGGCTGTTCAAACCAAATTATAAATTCGAACCTTACTTGTGTACTTTAAAAAACAGTTATCACAGAAAAATGCTAACAAAATTACGTATCAGTGCACACGATTTAGAAATTGAGAGAGGTCGTTACAAAGGAAAGAAGGTAGAAGAAAGAACATGTCACTCCTGTAACGATGGCTCAGTAGAGGATGAATTTCATGTTATTACTGAATGCAAAAAATATTCTGAACTGAGAAAGACATTGCATGAGAGAGTCGGTCGCCAGTGTCCAAATTTTAATTTGCTCGACGATAGAGGCAAATTCATATGGCTTCTGTCTAATGAAGATGACAACATTGTGTATGTAATGGCTGAGTTTGTCTCCAAAATTTTTGAGATGAGGTGATTTTGTGTGGTAAGAATCAAATTACCCATTTCATGTATGTATATATGAATATTCATATTCTTGTATGTTGTATCTCATCCCAATCAAAATTCATGTATATATGTAATTCTTTTTACCCTTCAGGGGTCTATTGATTTAATAAAATATTTCTATTTCTATTTCTATTTCTATTTCTTTACACGCCATCTATTGCCTGTGAAAAGAAATAAATACGACCTAATACACATGCGTAGTGCGGGGCCCTGAGACGTGATCACGTTTCAGGCCCATGGGGCCTGAGACNAGGGGGTTCGATACCCACCTTGGCGGCCGCGGTAATCATTCTTAAAAAAACATTTCTCGTTTAGAGAGTTCGGAGCGTATACAAAGGTGGCGTTCCCAAGGCATTGATAGCATCCAATCGAAGGCTGTAATCCCACCCCGCCCCCCACTCCCCAGGTGCCACGACGCACCGGTAACCAGAGTTATGGGCGTCTCCAGCGAGATTGGGGTTGGGGTGCGAACGACCTCCCCCACTTTGGCGAACAGTACCCTCACATTCAAACGCGTTGAGGAGGACATGGCCGATTGCTAAATCATTACCAGCAATAACAGGAAAACCCTCCCGTTAGATGCGCCACTGTTCCCATTGTTTAGGAATCACTCGAGCGTGACCGCCAGTGAGTCGNTATGTTGTATCTCATCCCAATCAAAATTCCTGTATATATGTAATTCTTTTTACCCTTCAGGGGTCTATTGATTTAATAAAATATTTCTATTTTCTATTTCTATTTTCTATTTCCATCGAAAATCATCATCGATCATTATCGATCGTCATCGATTGTCATCGATCGGTCGTCATCGATTGGTTGTCATTGATCGATCGTCATCGATCAATCGTCATCAATCAATCATCATCGATCGATTATCATCGTTTGTCATAATTGCCTAGCGATTATCACTGATCATCTCTCTGACCGATCGTCTTCTATTGTCAATCGATCGTTATTGATCGTCATCGATCCTCTTCAACAGCCGACCAATAGTCACGAATCGTCATCATTTTACTATCATACGGTATGCGTGAGGCATAGCTGTCTCCTTAACACAGTGATAATGAAAGGCTTACGTATCCATACGGTCGGCCTAGATGGGTCACTGCACATATGCACACCGTTTTGAAATGAGGCCGACCATCCATGCCGATATGTGTTGAAGGGCAGTGTACATTTATGCATTAGTTGGCACACGTGTGTAGGCCTACTACCTACCATCACTGACTATCTGCCGTACCGGGCCTGGCACATCACAAACAAATCATGGACATTGGCCTAGGCCTATGCCGACGAAATTGGATGGTCAGATAGGCCTGTCGGTTATTGCAACTTATATTTCGGTTTGCACAGTTTTCACGGCTATTTTCGAAGATAAATTGGCATACCTTGCGCTCGAACATGTCCAATAGAGTCATTCACCAACGAACGTGAACTCGACTGAAGGAAAGAACAACACAACCTCGCCACCTCTTCCGTTAGGACCGTTAGTGCTCTCCTGTGGAGTTTTCGTCTCATTGTCTTCGGGGAAGCGTCGGAAATGATCGGCAATTTCCGTAGGCCTTCGGCTCGTATGTTTACTTTTTTATCGTGGAGAAAAATGCTTTCAAAGTTCACTTTCTCGGCGAAAGTTTACATTGAGAAGGGGAGGTTTTGTATCCAAGACTGTACTTGAAAGATGTGTGAAGGTTTGAAAGGCACACATTCAGTAGTTGTCTTTATTTCCGTGGAAGTTTGTTTTTTTAGTAGTAGATTTAATCTTTTTAGGCTATATTTTTAATTCGTCTCTTGTTACTTATTGTGAAGCGCCACTGACAATTACTTTTAATAGAGGCGCTAAATAAATAATTTTTATTATTACTATTATTATTTTTATTATAGCCATGAAACGTGCCAGCAAATGACAAAATTTTGAACTTTGACCTCTGTGGCCGTGAAAAATCGGTCAAATCAAAAACCTGTTACAAATGCACTTGGAGAGAAGGGAGCATGCGCATTGGGCCTATGTTGGTTCCAGCATTTGCCGCTCCAGTCCTGCGGCGCTAGTGTCCGTTCCACAATAATACGGCCGCTTCGATGTGGAGATCATCAAAATAAAGCACAACGTGTTAGTAAACCTCTGTGAAACATGGGAAGTGAGACGTTTGGGATGATTTCAGGTTTTTTGGCAGGAGGTTGTGAATTAGTCTTAGAACGAAGCCATGTGCGTTTGTTGATAGACTAACTTAAAGGACCACCGTATTGCCACTTTCTGTCGACAGCCGGCACCACCAGTACCATTCTCCAATACTGTAGTTAAGCCTTTCGCCCCAGTGTTGGAGAATGTATGATGACAATACAATGCACGTAGCATAGGTTGATAGCGTTTGTTTACCAAGTCGTCAATAGAGGTCTTCCTTAACGGGGGTAGGTGTAACGCAGGATTAGGAAGCAATACTGTGGTTGGTCCTTTAATCGGCCAATCAGAACTTAGAAGTCCCAATGACATTATCATAGAGGTCAATTTCCTCAAGTTCAGACCCTTTCCCTATGAAAAGGGTAAGAGATGGCCCAGATCTGACAGCAGATTTGTGGCGCACACCGTGCACGCACACGGAAGTAAAAGGAGTCAAAATTCCGATTTATCGATTTATTCCACCACGTACGTGGGAAGCATATTTGGATGTGTGTGTGGTCAACTATAAAAATACAACATTAAACAAAATAAGAATAACAAACGAAAACATCTAAAAGTTTGTCGTGAAGAAACACCAAAAAATCAAACTTAATTTCGGAGGAAGAAATGAGAGATATTTTATCTTACCGAATGTGGCGCATATGAATTCATCAAAGTCAAGAAGGTACGGTGGCAACGGCCAAGACAGGAGTGAACTCTGAACAAAATTCCTAAATTTATAGGGGAAGGTGGAAAAAGATCAGGGGGAATTTCGTAATAGCAGAAGTAAAATTATTGAAGTTAAATTCCAGAGCACTAGACCATACTGAAGGAAAACGATCACGGGGTGAAATGCGGACATCTGCGTTGAAGCGATAAACAAGTGAAATGATACAAGTAGAAAAAATAACCAAGGAATAGATTTCCGACAAGATTCGTATTAACATTTTCTGAGATCTGTTGATTAAAAGCAACCCCGCTTAAATCCGACCAAAAATAACCGTTTGGACCCTTTTCCCTGAGGGTAACTCTTCCATTTTGGACCCTTCATTGTGGTTATTCACTGGTTACTGACACAGCCCATCATTTTAGAGCTGGGTCTTCATTTTGTAGTTGTGGGGGTCTTCGTTTTATAGTTGGGTCTTCGTTTTATAGATGTGGGGATCTTCGTTTTATAGTTGGGTCTTCGTTTTATAGTAGTGGGGATCTTCGTTTTATAGTTGGGTCTTCGTTTTATAGAGGTGGGGATCTTCGTTTTATAGTTGGGTCTTCGTCTTATAGTAGTGGGGATCTTTGTTTTATAGTTGGGTCTTCGTTTTATAGTAGTGGAGATATTCGTTTTATAGTTCAGCGTCTTCCATCTTCAGTCTTCGGTCTTCGGTTTGTAGACACCCTGTTTGCTATCGCTGTTAAAGATTCCCATCAATGTCCCACTGCAAACAGTTGACATCACATCACCGCTACATATGCAGTGAAAGTGGCGGTCTTCAAATTGACTGCTAAGTCAATTTCAACTCTAGTTAGACTTTGAGTTTTCGTTTTGCCTCCTGGTGGCCAAGCTAAGAATCGAATCTGACCGAAACTGGGTGTCATAGCTCAACTGACATAGGGCTGTATATGTACCAAGTTTCAGGTCAACAGCCCTAGCAGTTACGAAACATGCCACCAAATGGCAAAATTTCGAACTTTGACCTATACAGGGCCGGCGCGGCCACTTTTCCATTGAGGGGGTACACCACCAATAGGGGCACCTACATACAGAACGAGAGTAGGGCCGTAGCTGCCGTTTTTTTCGGTAAGGGGGCATTTTGAGCAGATAAGCACAACCGACGTGGGCGGCTTCGCCTTCCAGCGACGAAGGGGCCGGTTTTTGAAAATTTGAAGCTCTGAGATATAAGTTGAGGTTAATTTCACTGAGACACAAACAATAGCGATCTTTTTTCCCCATTTGATTTTGCTGAACACTTTTTTAAACAATTGGCCTGGGGGGCATTTGCCCTCCCCCCCCCCCCCCCCC
>NMRB01002484.1:60851-87811 GCA_002633025.1 Notospermus geniculatus
CCTGGAAGTCAGCAGCGAAAATGATGACAGTACACACGGGAAATAAGATTGTTGAACTAAAGGAAGATAGGAATCTTTTTGCCAGATTGCTTCTTGTGTCCAAGTCAAGAAAGGATGTTTGTCTGCAGGAAGTAATCGGAGAGCATGAGCTCTCTGTAATTCCAAGGTCAATGTTTGCTGCTGACGGGACTATGCTGCATTGTCAAGCGAAGTGCAAATTGATGGAAGTCCTTGAGAACACCGCTGCGACTACGACAACAGGTGAAGAAACTACTGGTCACATCGACAACTCTCATCGTGATATCACCCATAAGGTGGCAATTATTGATGCTATGGCAGAGGTACAAGCACTAGAGAAGCCAGATGATGTGAAGAACTGTCGACAGCTCGCTGATGTTTTCTGTGACAGAATAATGCAGAAGTACGGTGACAGGGACGAGATACGCCTGATTTTCGACCGGTATGATGTGGCAAATTCACTAAAGACAGCAACTCGCGACAGGAGGAAAGGAAAAATCCCAGTAATTTCTTACAAAGTCTGTGATGCTACAAACATCTCAAGTGTGTCGTTAAAAACTCTACTGTCAAGTGAAAAAACAAAAGCTGAGCTGACAACTTACTTTGCTGACAAGTTTCTTCAGTGTGGAGAAAAACTTCAAAAACGTGTCATTGTCGCATGGGGATCGGAGTGCCGAGCAACACACTTGGATGTTAGACATCTCGAAAGCAACCATGAGGAGGCAGACACAAAGCTCATCCTACACGCTGCTGATGCTACAAAGTCTGGGGCGACCACGATTTCTGTGCATTCACCAGATACAGATGTACTTGTGCTATGCATTCGAAGGTACCCTGAGCTTTGCGTGGACACGAACTTTGTCACAGGAAAGGGTCATTCACGGCGCATCATTTCGGTAGGTGCGGTGTATGCCGCATTAGGTCCTAGACACGCAGCAGCATTACCAGGACTGCATGCAATCAGCGGTGCAGATGTCACGGGAAGCTTTGCTGGGAAGGGAAAGGTCTCGTTCTGGAAAGCATTCCTGAATGCTGGAGATGACTGCATCAGTGCATTAGCAAATTTAGGGAAGACGACCGCGATATCAGAGGAGACGATGGCTGGTATTGAAGAACTTATTTGTCGGGTGTACTCCCCTCAGACTACACTGAAGTCAGTCGCTCAGTTACGGTGGTGGCTTTTCTCTAAAAAGCAGGCACAGTCAGAACAGCTCCCGCCTACTAGAGACGCACTTCACCAAGCTGCTCTAAGGGCACATCACCAGTCTATGATATGGAACAACGACATTGTACCCAATCCGCTAATACCATCCCCCCAAGACTATGGCTGGAAAATGGATCAGGGAAGATGGGTTCCTATCACAACCGTATCACTCCCAGCACCAAAATGTATAATTGAACTAGTCAGGTGTGATTGCAAAACAAAATGCGAGTCAAAGCTGTGCTCCTGTAGAAAGGCTGATTTGCAATGCACTGAAATGTGTGGATGCTCGGAGGAGTGCGCTAACGTCTCGAGGGACAAACCAGACGATTACAGTGAGCAAGATGCCGAAACCGAAGAGGATTAAATTGCAGACTGAGTACATGTAGTCAATCCTTACAGTGCACAAATTATATATACCTGGATTTCAACTGAGCTTAATGGTTTGCATGAAGAGAAAAATTCTTATTTATCCGTCCGTGTACAGCAATGCGTAGACGTCTAATCAACGTGCGACACACTCTTAAGCTCATTTTAAATTTTTTAATCTGGTGAATATAGATTAACTTTTAAAAGGAATTCCAAGTCTTTTCATTGATTATGACACCTCATCACTTTACCCTCCGCGGAGATGTTTCGGCAGCCACCTTGGAGTTCTGGTACGCTAGATTCCATGACCTCGAAAAGCTAGGATTATGCCGCTTGACGTCTCTACCCACACATAGACTGTAAGCAATTTGAGAGAAACCGGTGCAGCGCCTTCCAGTTACTGCACACAAAGGCCGTCTCCTTTATTGTCAATAACGTCATGACGTCACAAGCAACGTCACTTTATCGGTATAGTCTTATACTGGTGATGGTCACCCCTCAGTGACATGTCTATTTATCCAATAATGCCCATTTCACCTTTATCCAATAAAAATTTCAACGGAATGGTAGGTACTGACTTTTGATATTGCATGTCCGTTGCATGGTTACTATGGCAACCAATAGCCCCACCCCCGGATTCTTATCGACTACTAGAGACTTTGAATGTTTGGTAGCCTCGTATGACGAAACGGCCCACCCAAAGGCTGCAATTACAAGTTCTTCACACACCTGAAACAGGATTTCGCTGAATCAGTGAATCAACGCAATTCTTAATGGAAAAAGTCGGTTTACTCGGATTTCGGGGCCGTGAATGCTTAGTCAAAATAACGGATGCGCACATTGTTAACAGTTATATGATCAGCCAATTGAAACTCTGCAGATGCCAAAGGTATTATCTAAATGTCAAACGTATGAAAAAATACAGTGTCAAACATCATACACAGGCAAAAATTTCGGTCCAATCAAGAAAATTTCTTCCAAATTTGCCTAATTCTTGGTTGACCTTGACCTTTGACCTTGACCTTGACCTTTGAACTATCTCTAATTGAGTCGAACGGATACTCGACCAACCTTAACATATTAATCGACACTTTGGTCATGTAAAAACCGTTTCTGAATAAGCGGGAGTTAGCATTTACAAAAATACACCATTTTCATACTCGGTTGCCATGGCAACCGCCACAACTCCTACCCACACAATTTCCCAGATTGCCGACAAAGTTTTTCTTGTTCAGTAAGTGGTCCTCTATCAAACTAGACATGTCGGCAAACTTCATACCAAAATGCCCACGGAATGCCCACTTTGAACCGGACTACTCAGCCATATTTTTGCACAGTTTATTACAAAGTTATGAGCACAATTCACTTAGCGGATAATGTCGGAGGCTAATTGGCACAATCAGTTTTATGCAATGATTTTAGGATGTCAATTACATGTTCATTGGATTTCCTGATCATGAAAACATGGGTATACCCCATAGAAAAAGTAACTGGGATAAAACCGGGATCCCGGTGGGATATGCATATCCCGGTGGGATTCAGATATCCCGCCGGCAGGGGCGGATCCAGAACCATGGGAAAGAGGGGGCACAGCTAGCGCACATCGTAGAAAAACCCGGTCAAATTTTAACATCTTTTAAAAATTTTGAACTTTACCGGTCAATTTTAAAGATTTTCCACAAAATAGAGGGGGCACGGGCCGGGTGTGACCCCCCTTGGATCGGCGCCTGGCCGGGATCCCAGTTGGCTGCAATCCAGGGAAAGTGACATCCCACCGGGATCCCAGTGGAATCCCAGTCTAACTGGGATCCCACCGGGATCCCGGTTAGACTGGGATCCCGGTTAGACTGAGATCCCGGTTTTGAGCCTCGTTTTCATTTTCCCTCCATTTTCAAATTTTGAGTTTTGTTGCTGCATTGAAGCTCTGGGTTTCTGTCCAATTTCCAACTGATTAGGGGCCTGTTCCTGAATGTGTCCTTGTAAACTGGACAGGGAAGAATGACTGTGATAGGTACAGGTACTGCAGACATAGGCCTAGGCCCTACTTTTCATGGGATTTTTGTGTAATTGGAGGTTTTAAAACATACAGTATATCAGTGGTGTACATTCACTGTGCTGGTACCGTACATTCAGTGTTTGTTATTAGGCCTACCATCTGGGAGAAAATGGCAAGGTATCTAGCATGTCTTGGCCTACCTACATGGCTAGTAGGCCATGTAGGTAGGCCTAGGCCAAGATACCTTGCCAAAGTAGGCCATTTTTCCCAGAAAGTAGGCCTAACATTAACAAGCACTGAATGTACAGTGCTGAATGTACATGATTAGGCCTACTGATGTACCAGTACAGCATGTTTTTAAACAGTCTGCAATTACACAAAACTCCTCAAGAAAGTTGTAGGCTGGGGTGTAAGGCTTATGTGATGCACTCTGCCTAGGGTCCAAAATTGCAAATTTAAAAAAAATATTTGGCCTAGGCCTAGGCCTATCAGTCACTGATCCCGGTCTCATCCCACCGGGATCCCGCCCAAAATTCCCGGTGGGATCTCGGCGGAATCCCACCGGGATTCCCACCGGGATCCCAGTTACTTTTTCTATGGGGTATACACCACTTTTAACCCATCTGTACACTTTGTTACAAAGATACAGGAACATTTCAGTTTCTAGCTAATGGCAACAGCTCATTAGCATAATTATGCAATTTTGACCACTTTCCACTCATCAGAGTGTTATACCTACGGGCCGCTGAGCACATTACAAGTGAAATCAATTCTGTTGCAATTTTTTCCAGGTTCACCCCATATTTTTGGGAGAATGACTGGACTACAATACATTTAGATACTGATCTATCAACACTCTTGACATCCACACCATCAGAAGCAAGGTAATCAGGAAAACAAATCAACGAAACTCAAGAAACCACAGAACATTGAAGCCAAATCCTTGGTGAAAAAGAAAGACAAAACTTTCACGAAGTATAACATCTGAAAAAAAAGAGATCAACAGAAGCCAAGAGCAAACAGTCAAGGAAAAAGGCAGAAGAAAATCTGGTGCAACATTGATGACAAAAGAAGTGCTATGGCCACAGGTACTGGAAGTCGCTGCAGTGACACATTGGACCTTGAAATACTTCACCATTGAAGAAGAAAGTAAAAAGGAAACTCTCACTCAGAACGACAGCCAGAAAAAAGAAGAGGCTAGAGCCAAGCACAAATAGTGAAAAAACACAACATTCAAAGTGAGGTTCAGTCCCACGCTCCATGCTTCCTAACATCATGCAATAAAAAGACTCCCTTTATGGGGAAAGACAATAAGATGTACCGGTCTTAGTAAAGGAAATTTTGATGTCGCTGGTTTTTCATCCGATTTTCGGGACATGGTTGCTATGGCAACCGATTTCAACCCCTTCCACTCCATAAATTGTGGCCTATTTTTATTTGCCAATAGAATTGAACCTAAGGGTTCCAAAAAGTATCACTTGATTAAAAAAGCAATTAGTGGTGGGTCATTTCATATTTTGACCGGACTATAAGCACATACAGAACAGACGCCATGGAAAGGTGAATGATCTGCTGAGTAGTAGTTGTTTTCACCCAGGGATTCCTACATTTTTTCCTCGGTCCACGCAGATTGGCACATCCAGTTAGAGCCATACCTTGCCATTCTAGAGTCATGTGATATTAGTCAGTGTCAAGCAAAACTAAATGTCGTAAAGGAGGAAATAAATAGCAAATCGAAGGATGGGCTTGTGAAAAACGTGTGCAATTTCAAATATTTTGGGACCCCTTTGAAACAGGAAAAGGGAATCATTCGTGCAGTATGACAGTTCCCCCGCTATCACACCAGCCAGAAAAGTCATGAACGAACGAAAACCGAAGCAGAGTCTGGAGCGACCTTCAAAGTATTAGAAAACTAAACGGAAAGAGAAACTTGAACAGATTCTAACATCCCTCTGTGATAAGTACTGCGAAGGTAATATCAAGGACCTGATACATTGTCTTTCTCAAGTGATAAAAACTGGAAGACATTAAACTGCAGATTCACTGAAGCCTCTCTCTGGTGTCAGCCTACTGAATATGTTGTAAACTTACATTATACATACACTTTCAGAACACGTCCACAACCATGTCGGGAGGCCACTCTCACCATTGTTGCCTTCAACATGCACGAAGATACAACACTGGAATTCATTGATGACAATGGATATTATGAGTATACCATTGACAAGCGGCAGGCAGCCTCACTGGTGGAGGACCCAGACAACTTGGAAGAATCACTACTGCCAATTCTGCCATTAACACTGCGATGTAAACTACAGACCACATCATTGGGCCAAATTTATAAAACATAGCAAAAGCTTACAAGCCAAAGCCCCAAGGCCGAGCTTTTGCTTGCCAAGGAGAAGCACAAGCCAAAGAATTTGCTCACAAACATATTCATAATTAATTGCTTGGCCTGATGACCTTTTCTTATAAAGCCAAGCAAGATTTTCTATCTGAAGAAGCTAATGCTCGCAAGACAAAGCTTCTGCTAATTCTTACAGGGAGTTGCTTATGTTCTATGAAGCAAAAGCGAAATTTTATAAATACCTCTTCAAGAAAAAGCCCAGGAAAAGCAAATGCTAGTTTTTATGAATTTGGCCCATTCACCTGAGTCGTCAATGAAATACCTCCACACTGCTGTCGAAAATACATGGAAGAAATGTCAAGATGCACTGCTCGAGTCCCCAAAAGAGAAGGAGTTGGTCCTTGGAGGAGACGGACAATGCGATTCAATGGGACATAGTGCAAAATTTGGCAGTTATGTGCTGATGGAGTTAGATGGCAATAAGCTCTTGTCAATTCAGTTAGTTCAGGTGAGTTGCATTTTACATGTTCTGTTATGCAACAACCAATGTTCATACTTCATTCATGATGTGTACCTTATCAAACTCTCATATCGATGTTCATACTTCATTCATGATGTTTACCTTATCAAACTCTGCACATGGATGTTCATACTTCATTCATGATGTGTACCTTATCAAACTCTGCACATATGGATGTTCATACTTCATTCATGATGTGTACCTTATCAAACTCTGCACATATGGATGTTCATACTTCATTCATGATGTGTACCTTATCAAACTCTGCACATATGGATGTTCATACTTCATTCATGATGTGTACCTTATCAAACTCTGCATATATTGTGATTGGATTTATTTTATGTTCATAACTTCTCGCAAACTGTTCAGGATGTGAGCAGGTTGTTGTCCTTGTCTAATGAATAGATATGCCTTGTGTTCCAGAGCAATGAGGTGAACGGCAGCTACCATATAGGCCTATGGTGATACGATTCCTATTTTGGTAGGTAGAGGACGTTTTGTGAAAAACTTAAAAGGGCTATATTTTGATAATCGTTCGAGCTATTGTGTTGATACTTTGTATGTATTTACCTCTAGCTTGTCGTGACTTTCTAATGAACTTTCGGTGAAATCTAATTATTGACTTTGCCACCAGGTGGCCAAAGCCAAATTCACAAAACCTGTTTTTTCTCCTAAACAAAGTAATGGAACTTCATCGATTTTTTTATTATAGGCATATCTAACAAGGATCAGTATAACATACTGCACAAGTTTTTTATTTTACCTACTTTTCAACGGGTCACAGACATCAAAGTTTGTCTGAAATTACGAGAATGGCAGATATTATCATATTGTCAAATATGGCTTGTATGATTCTGATATGGCTTATGCCTTCCACCACTCTGCTAAAAAGTCAAGCGGGCACAGTGCCATTATTGGCACTATTTTTTTATGTATGTTGAGGGTGACTATAAGATGGAGGTTCCTTTTGAAAATGGCTGCGTTCCTATTTGCAATATGGGCACCACTTCGTAATCAGATTTTACCTTGATTTCGGGGAACATTGTTCCTTTTATCAGTTTGTTTAAGTTCCGTCTACATGTTGAAGGAAAACAAACTCAACGGCTTTGTGTTATGATCGCAACGTCAGCACAATGGCAAGTTACGTCATGGATGGAAACGATCCACCGGATGCTTGACACGCAGACACGCCTTCCACTCATGTCACAGCCTTTGCACAAAGTAGGCCTATGTCAAGTTAAAATCATAAACCCAAGAAAACGTGGAATTAAGGAGCTACGCACGCATCCCGGGGCACACGTGTCCCTGGCACACACGGACTCACCATGCTCACTGAAAAACGTTACACCGGTCATGCCGGTAACTAATGGCAACACAATGGTGTCCGCTCGGACCACCGTTAAAGGAGCTGGACGTCCAAGTTGTAAACACGATATTCACTAGTCTCGGTCACCCAGCCGCTCGGTCACCCAGCCGAATCGAACGTTTGTGTCGCAGTACCTGCGGAACGAAACGGTAGGCTGCGCGAGACTACATATTCACTTCAGTACATATCACCGATAATAGGTGGCAGCACAGCGTGGATAGAGAACCAGTGAGTGGTTGAGTGAGTTGCATTGGACCGGGCACCAGTCTAACGATCACGGGGCGCTACTGGTGCTGCCACCTTCACGAAGGAATGAAACTAGTTTGCTGGCCAGTGTTTGTAAACAAACCAGTTTGTTTACAACTTGGACGTCGAGCTCCTTTAATAATGGGACTTGCATTCTGGAGCCACCACGTGCTTCATGACCCGCGAAGCAAAAAGCTCACTGAAAAATCACGCGCACACAGCGAGCTATCTGCTGAGCAAACAGTCTCTAATCACTTTGTGCTCAGCAGATAGCTCCAGTGTCCGGCAGGCTTTACAGGGGGTTCTTTGCTAGTTGAAATTTATTGTTGGTTTAATTTTCTCCCCAACATACATGCGCCAGTAACTATACAAAAATTGACACACGTGGATTGTTGTCAAACTAGAATGAATAATCATTTTAACATTTGTTATTTTCATTTTCATCGATAGGAAGCAAGGAATGAAGAAGACGTCGTTCCGGAAAGTGTGAGTATCAATTCCCTAATGTTTGTTGTACTGGGAGAGTAATGGTATTATTTATCATTCATCGAAAAATCATTGCTAAACATATCGGTTTTGCTGAAATATTTGCACAAAATGTGTGCTTTTCTTCATTTCTGGACGCCTATTTAAGTGGGAGGAGAACAGAACAGCACATCTAGGCCTGTCAGATTTGAATGGAATGTTGTGGTAAAGATTATGATCGATATCAGTGATCAGTGGTGTGTTGGTGTTGCGTAAGGTCATAAAACGGAATACTTGAATTTGACGTCTGATCACTTCGGCCTACCCACATGTCATGGTTGATTATGCACGTTGTAACTGATATTGGTCATAATCTTAACGAGAGCATTCCATTCAAATCTGACAGGCCTATACAGGGTGGTCCAAAAAAAACGGACAAGCATACTTCCAACACCCTCAGTCCCAAACCACTGGTATGAATGGATGGAGAATATTTCTAGAAGAAAAATAAGACCAAGATACCTCGATTCGGTCCAGTAGTTTTACCTCCAGAGCCATTTTTGTGAAGCAAAGTCAGTGGTCCTTATCAGACAGAATTCCTGGAAGACGGACCCGTGAAAACAGACCAAAGACCAATAGTACGTAACAACCCCAACTTTAACCCTATAATTCGTAACACATAGCAACCCAGGAAAGAAGTTCTTATAGAAAGCAACCCAGGAAAGAAGAAGTTCTTATAGAAAGTGTGAGTATCAACGGCAATATTCACTCTTTTTCCCCCAAGAGACCTGAGCCAGTAACCATACCAAACTTGACACGCATATAGATTGTTGTCAAACTAATTACAACTTTATCCAGAATGAATAATCATTGTATTATATTTATATTTTTTTCATTTTCATCCAATGCAACCCAGGAAAGAAGAAGATTTAGAAAGCAACCCAGGAAAGAAGTTCTTATAGAAAGTGTGAGTATCAAAGGCAATATATTCACTCTTTTTCCCCAAGAGACCTGAGTCAGTAACCATACCAAACATTACACACATATAGATTGTTGTCAAACTAATCACAACTTTATCCAGAATGAATAATCATTGTATTATATTTATACTTTTGCATTTTCATCCATAGCAACCCAGGAAAGAAGATGAAGTTCCTATAGAAAGTCAATGCACTACTACAGTTGATTTTCAGACAGGTGCCAGGCCTGGAGCATGAAGGATTGGGAATGCAAAAAAAGAGTGGCATGCCTTACATGTCAAGTGATGAGACCGACTCCATGATAGCGTTTGTAAGTAGAACAAACTTTAAGCATGCAGCATGCACAAACTGAAACAAACGACAAGCAGAACAAAGAATGCATGCAATGGAAAAGCAGTAACTACTGCAACAAATATCTTGTTTTAATTTATTTACAATGTAGTGATGAATGGTGTGGTAAAAGTTTGACTACCCTAATTTTTTTTTAAAAATCAGGCCTAATTTACTATATCGCTTCTGCACTCATTAGCAGCCCATTTTGACATGTGCCACCTGGGAACCATTGGTCAACTTCCTAATAAGCGCAAAAATAATGTCGCCATCTATAGATTTAAACAAAACCAATGATATCCGAGTGCATTGAGCAACAAGAGACAGAGTACAATTCAGGTGCTGATGAACTGATGATAGTTTAGCCCATGCAAGCTTTGCACATCAGCCGCCCATGTGGCATGACCAGCCATGCACGTCACCCACAGCGAAAAAGTAAATAAACATCTCTTTAACCTAGATGTCATATCTTAGTCCTCTCCATCACTTTCATAATTCAGAAATCAACAATTCCATTTTAGGTATAATACAACTCCACCTGTAGAGGAACTCACAGCTGAGTTACTGGGCTTTCAGATGCGTGACCTGGAAACTACATTGCCTTAGGCAATGAATCAACTTCAGGAATATACAATCATCAATTCCTTGCTAATCAACTTCCTACAACGTCATGAGTAGGCTACATGTCCTCAAACTCGACATAGAAAATTGTCTGGTGGACCTGATACCATGTATCCTGAAGATTACGGCAACACATTCAAGACCACATCAAGTCTTGGCTCACCTCGGTGAACCTTAGCAATCACGTGGCGTCCAAACTTTGGTGTGGCCTCCCTACTGGAAGGTATAAGCCAGGATTACGTGCCAACGACGACGAAGTCCAAGAACCACGCGGTTCCACTTAACATCTGTGCGACCAGACCGCATTTTCACTGAGGCACCCCTACTTCAAGTTCAACAAGACAACAATGAACGCCATGAAGTGGAAGCAGCAATACGACGCCCATGTCACCAATGCATCATTGCAGACAGGTCAACACCACCGCTGAATGCAAGTGACACATGTGTACCAAGTTTGGTACCAATAGGCCCAGCGGTTACGAAACGTGCCCTGCTAACGGACGCCGACGACGACGACGGACGACGGCGCGTGACGACTATAGCTCACAGGTGAGCTAAAAATGAGACTAGACCGTCAAAACTGAAATTTAACAAGAACTAACACAAAAATGACAAGAGGTATTGACAGCGAAGTATTAAATTAAAAAGAGAAACGGTCAGTGGCCAAAAAGTACCTATGAACCACCGGGAATAAACTATTATTATGCCTTATAAACTCAAATTCAAAACCGAAAATAAGATGATGTACATGTAGTAATTCCTGCTCAGAGAAGTCATAGATAGAAAGGCCACAAGCATCGAAGACATCGGACAATTCTGCAAAAAGGACCTGTCTGGGTATGTTGTAATGAGGACAATAAAAGGATAAGTGGGAGTATGTCTCAGGACCGAATGAGCAGGAACAATCAGGAGAACCAATGAGATGTCGCTTACGAAGATCAGCATTGAGAGTGGTAAAACTTGATCTAAAACGAGAATGAAGAACATTTGCGTTCCGTTCACCAAGGCAATAGGAAGTAGTTTTGGAGACTAAAAAGTGCTTCTTACAACCAAACTTGAAGGCAGCCATTGACTTTGCCTCTCTCAAATTGGCAGGTAACATGTATTCCATAATCTACAAGCGGATGGAATGAAAGAATTAAAATAACGACCGGATTTTGCAAAAGGAGGTCTCAGAGTTGGTCGAGAACGAAAATTAAAATCAGTATTGATATTAGTACACTTCTGCATTATTGCCTTGGAGAACGAACCGCACGTTTGACCGCAAATGGCCTTGAAGAATAAACTAACCCTCAGGAACTCTGCACGTTCGCTTATTTTAGGCCAGCCCAATTCACACAACATACGGTCATAACCAGAGTAGTTAAGAGCACCGCAAACCAATAAACAGGCCTGATACTCAATGCTTTCTAACTTGGAAGTGTGAGCTAAATCATTGTTATAAAAGACACAAATACCATATTCGATTACAGAACGGATCATAGTGAAGTAAATAGTCGAAAGAGTACTGCGGGAAAAACGTTTCCTATAGCGTCGTAATATATGGAGGCGTTTCATACATTTATTTGTTAAGAAGGAAATACGATCATCCCATTTCAGTCTATTATCATAAAGGAATCAACCATAAAGGTTTAACTGCGAACGATGAGCTTACTAAGGGATACACTTCCTGTGTTGCCACCAGATGTCTCTCACTGCCTGAAATTTGCCAACATGATGCTTTGAATTCCATTTCTGACGATAACTGAGCTATTTTCAGCACAGTTAGTGTTCCATGTACAAATGTACGTTAGCCTATTCAAATGTACGCCGATGACCCTGAACACACATCGTTCGTGGGGTTCTCATTAATTCAGACCTTTTGTATCATAAGATCAACTAGTCGGAATTCAACAAAATTTGCAGTGAATGTGCAGAAGGGTCTTGCCTATCACATGGAAACGTCAGAATGCAAATCTGTTGGGTTTTAAAGGGATATTGTCCACATTTATAAAATGCTAAATTTGTCAGTTGAACCTTTATGGTTGATTCCTTTATGCTATTATGCAAAATAACGCCAAGATGTTTATGGGTAGTAACTTCAGTCACAACTCGGCCAAAGAATAGTAAATTATCAGCATTTGAAGGAGTTCGTTTACAAGAAAAAGTCATAGATTCGGTCTTAGACGGGTTGAAATCAACCAACCACTTATTTGCCCACAATTGAATAGATCTAAGATCTGCATTAATTCTTGTTATAGAAGTAGCACAATCATTAAAAATGTTAACTAGAGTTGAATCATCAGCGAACAGAAATAACTCACTCTGTACCGCAAGGGTCAAGTCATTAATAACATTAGAAACAAGAGAGGTCCCAAGACAGAGCCTTGGGGCACTCCGGCATGAAGAGGAAGAGGATTAGAGGAGAGTCCACTAAGAACAACGCGCTGTTTACGATCAGAGAGGTAGGATGCAAACCATTTTAGAAGGCTTCCTCCAATGCTAAGTGAAGCCGACAACTTATGTAATAGACCGCGATGCCACACCCTATCAAAAGCTTTACTTATATCAAGATACACTGCATGAACTTCCTTTCCATTGTCGACTGCATTATGGATTAAATCACGTTACAATATAAGTTGATTCGTAGTGGAATCTCCAGGGATAAAACCAGATTGACGTTCAGAAAGTAAGGAATGTGAAATCAAGTACTGACGGACATGTGATGAAACAATTCGTTCAAGGACCTTCCCCAAACAGCTGAGTAGGGAGACCGGCCTATAAGATTTAACCAATGATTTGTCACCTTTTTTGAAAACAGGAGTTACATTAGCAATTTTCCAAGATGATGGAAAAACACCCGTTCTTAAAGTAATTATCCAGAGGCGTGTTTTCTCCGATTTATGTTATGTATTTATCAGTAAATGTGACATATTAGGCCAATAAATGTCATCAGAACCGAAAAATTTCGAAAAAGAAGCGTTTTTAAAAAGACCGCCTCGAAAAAAAACTTCCCATTTTGCGACGGGAGTCCCCAAGACGTCAATGACGTCACACGAGGGCAACGTCATCCCTCGACCGCTGTCAAGTGGCTTTACATCATCATGGCTGACAATAATTTCGCGCCGCATTTGGAAGCAGAAATAGCATCTGATCCTTTGGATTTTCCTTTTTCATCGACTGAAGACACCATTGACACCTGTACAATGATTTTGAAGAATCTGGAGGCGCGAATTTCGTTTTCAGCCATACCAATTTGAGCCTGAATAGGCATACGGCTATGATGACCCCGAGCCCGAGGGCGAAATGGACTTCCGACGGATGAAACGGGCCTTACCTTTTTGGTTGTTGGTCTCAGTCATGCAAAGGCCAAGAATAGCTTAGCTATATGCACCAACTCGGGCTGATGGCAATGACTGATGTCAGTGACTGATGGCAATAGGCCTAGGGCCTAGGTTCGCTTTCGAAAAGTTGGATCGGGACAGGGTGTAGGGACAAACTGGCAATGTGCACATGAAATCATTATATTGCCTGTACGACGTCAGTCAAGCGCCCTGTGAATTTCATGAATTGTAATTTCATTTGTTCCACCCCTCCGCAGCATTTTGGGCATTCACGTATAAATTAGGGCCTACTTGACCAGCCAGCAATGGTGTGTCGCACCAGGCATATTAATCGCAAAATCTTTGGGAAATTCATGCAAAGTCCTTACGCCAACCTCGACCGTTTTAAAAAACCCCTAGACAACGCAGTTATAAACCATATTTATCGGAGAAACAGCTGATTAAGGGCCATGTCGATTTAGAGGAATCAGAGGAATGGGCGGAATCAGAGGAAAATTCAGTCTGCAGCCCATCAGTCACACACAATCACATGACTATCATGTACTAAATATATAAACACAGCCACGTGGTTGTGTAAACGTCATAACAGCTTTAGTGGAACTTGCAATTCGACCCTTTCTCCTAAAGTGCTGGCTTTCGGCCCTCAAGTCATTTTAACTGTTTTATCACCAACCTCGATGATGATGAGTTTATTATAAAAACTCAATAGCCAAGGAAATGTTATGAATTAACTATTCTGATAATTTTATATTTTATCTTATGGTGATTTTCTGGATTTTCCAGCCCGATTCTTCTGATTCCTCCGATTCCTCTGATTCCTCTAAATCGACATGGCCCTGATTAAGTGATGATCACAACGTCTTGTTGACGTTTTTCTTCTTCCGCATCATACAACTGCTGACGTCGACCACTGTGACGTCGACCGCCCTCGCCCTCGCGTGACGTCATCAAGCCACGGGCGCTAGTGCAGAAACGTTGTCCGTCTTTTGGGCGAGGCGCGAATTTACACATTTTTAAAAGTGGATTGATTGAAAGCGGCTGATTTATTTTGTGATTGAGTAGGGATATATTGTAAAGTTCATCACTTACAACACTTACATACGTGTAATTACTGAAAAGTATGCGCCTCTGGATAATTACTTTAATGAATAATTAAATACACGAGCCAAGGGGATTCATATACTTGCTGCAATATTCCTGAGTAATTCATTAGAAAGACCATCTGGTCCAGTCGCAGAAGAAGAGTTGAGATTAGTGAGAGTTTTTCGGACCACGTCAGCAGAAATTAAGGCAAGTTCACAAGAATAATCTATATAATTCAGGATTGGTAATTCCACATCAGAGTCATCTAAACGAGATTTGCTCACGAAGTAAGAATTAAAAAGGGTACACTTCTCAACAACATCCGACACCTGATTATTATTGACTACTAAGTCTAGAACGGAAGAAGAGCTATTTGAGCCATAAACAGATTTAAGCAATTTCCACCATTTTTTTCCTGCACAGATTTGGGTCATTAAGGGAATCACAAAGATTATTCAAATAATTCACCTTGGCTGCGCGTATTGCTTTCAAGTACTCAGCGTCAATTACGTTATACCGCTCCCATAAAAGTGGGTCATTAGTAGATTTTGCCTTTTTATAGGCCCGACGACGGTTGTTGATGCAATGTCTAACATAAGGGGATATCCAAGGTCTATCACGTGCTTTTACTCGGAAGTGACGTACGGGGATTACACTATGTAAGCTGTCATGAAATAGTCGTACCCAAGAATTCAAAATGTCTTCCTCAGAAGAATTTGAACCAGAAAAACAACTGTCCCAAGGAACAGAAACCAAAAAAGCATTAACCTCTGTCCAAATAATTTGTTTCAAGTAAAAATATTCCCTGATAAAACTGAAATTACACGGTGAAGGTAAACTCAGTCTACCATAAATAATTGAATGGTCACATAAACTACATAAAGGAGGAAGGGTGTCCGCTTCAGTAAACAATTCGGGTAAGTCTGTAAAATTTTACCAAATCAAGTAAGGAAGCCGAATTGTTTACTATCCGCGTGGGTTCAGAGATCAATTGTGATACACCCAGAGGTTTATCACAATTGTCACACTTTTTATAGCATCTTATCGTAGATATACTGGATGCATTTTCCCATTTAGGAGCCACACAGTTACATAAAGAGATTATTTTACCACAAAAATGGTCATTTGTAACATTTTGGTTAAACAGTGTTGCGTTCGAGTAGAAAAACAAACATAATTTCACAAGCCACCGTAGACAGCTGGTAGAAAAGTTCATTGGCTATTCCACCAATCAGAAACAAAAGGTCAAAGGTTACGGATTAAAAATTCTCCTCAAAATCAGCCCTAAAAACCCTTCTCGAAACCATTGCAAAGCTCCTATGCATGATCTGAATGGTTCGGATCATAGCTTAGACATGACTCGCACTATTACCACCAAGACTTTGACAAAAGCAGCAGCAATAAAGTCACAATTCTTCGCACAGCTGACTCCGCTGCTCACTGTCTCTACGGCTGATTCAAGTTCACAGTGGCCGTATAAGTTTTAAGTGCGCATGCGCGAAATCAGCGCGGGGCCGGATGCGTCAAGGTTCAGCTGGTTAGAAAACATTGTGTGTTGGACCGTTCAGAGTCAACCCTAAGTTCATTGCTGTCCGGTCACTAGGGGTTTGATTGACATACGCCCATCGAGCTCCAGATGATTTAAACAGACTTTAGTACATCATGCGTAAGGTTGTTTTGGCTTATGATGTGAGGAAATGATTGCTCGAAAATACTGATCAAAGAGGTGTCCCCCCCCCATAAGTCCGACACTTCACAAGTCCGACATCCCAAAGGTTCGAAGTATCATAAGTCCGACATTAATGGAAAAATCACTTTAAAAATGTACCACAATTCCGAAGCACCACAAGTCCGACGTTTAGAGAAAGGTGTCATAAGTCCGACGTTCAGAGAAAGGTATCATAAGTCCGAAGTACCATAAGTCCGACATCCCATAACTCCGACAAGAAGGGTTTGGGAGTTCGGACTTATGGTACTTCGGACTTGTGGGATGCCGGACTTGTGGTACTTCGGACTTGTGGGATGTCGGAGTTGCGGGACGTCGGACTTGTGAGATGTCGGACTTGTGGGATGTCGGACTTGTGGGACGTCGGATATGTGGGATGTCGCGATTTAAAACGTCCCTCCCCTAAATATGGATGCTGTATAAAGATGTAACACTTTTTTATGAAAGAAAATATTTGATAAACTACATCCCATTATAGCACCCATTCTACATTTGACAACTGTTAATAAGCCTCATGATGGAGTATGTAAAAAGGAAAAAAATGTTTTGAAACTCCTACAACCCTTCAATAAAAAGTGTTTCAGTTACACCCTCATTGGACTCGAAGTGGACACGTGAGATAGCCTCTTACCAGCTGATACAATCATACCATGCACCAAAAAGCGGAAGAGGCAACATTCATAACATTACATCTTGTGTCCACAATCGGAAGACGAAGTAGAACATCGGAATGATGTTGTCTTCGGAAGAGTCTCGCTTAAGCCAATATAATTCACTTAAATCTTCCCATCGTTCCCATCCGAATCTTTTCTTTGTGTATAGACGGTTTCGAGGAAAATGGCGGCCCTATTGTTATTGGCGTTAGTTTTGGCTTTTTTGCAAACACCTGTATTGCTGGCAAAGTTCCATCACCAAAAATTAGCCACAATATTCATGCCAGTTGTCTGGTACAGTGTGCATGATCTGTTCATGGAAGTGAAATCTGCATTTTGGTGCAGAAACGGAAGTGTTATTTGTGACCGTCTATGAGAAAACCCGGTCAAAGTCGCTGAACACCACAGGGTTACTAGGTTACGGTAAGAGTGTCATCACAATAAAAAAACTACAGTCTGTTGGTGTCAAATAAAGCCTTATCGATTGTGCAACAAACCGCAGGTATGGTCAAGGCCTATGTCACTCCCTTTGGCCGGGTTTTCTCATAGACGGTGACATTTGAGAGAAATTAAGTCGTAAATATTTTGTGAACAAACGGGCACCATTTTCCTTGAAAGGGTCCATTCCATCATCATGGTCAGTGAAGTCAAGGAAGAGTGATGTCATCATTTTTTGTGCCGCAAGGTAAGCGCCTATTTTATTACAATGGCGTTGTCAAAAATTAGATGTCTTTCTGTACCAAAAATGACATAACTTCTGATTGTCTTGATTGGCTTGATGATATACGTAAAGAAAACATTTACATTTTTGGGGAGGTCATCCGGATCCTGCATTGGGAATGGCCTTCGAATGAATAGAATGAAGGAGACAAATCGCTAAGCCCGGGCGTCAACTGCTTTGCGCCGCACTGCTGCAAAGAATAAAAAATCACTAAATTTTGACGAAAAACAAGTCATTATGTACACCGACCAGCAGGAGCACTGATCTCAATAATTCAATACAGTGGTAATCAATAATGAGTCATGCAATAAAACAAAACACATTGTAGTACAACAATGATATGATCCATTTTTTTCACTCCCCAGCATACAAAAGACAACACGCCACCGATTGAGCTGTGAAGAATCGACATCGACACCTTCTGGAGACGAACTAAATGTGCCTCTCCACGTGCGAGTTTTCTTGCGCACGTTGGCTCTCCTATGGGCAACTCAACTGCGAGCAGTGGTTTATGTCATTGGTCCCAGCGTAAGCCGTGAGGAACAAAAATGGTGAATAAAATTGCCCACTGTGAGCCAACTTCTGCGAGAAAACTCTCACGTGGTGAGGCGCCTTCAATCCTTTCTCTATCACACATTATGATCTACAGACAAATACATGCAGCCAACAATGTTCAAGAGTTACGTAGAAATATCAACGAAAACATGACAACTCGCTACGAAAATTTTTATTCCGTTCTCAACTGCTCTGAAATGATTATGGTTATCATTAGCCCTTTTTACACGGTGCTGGTTCGAGGAAACCTACCTCCACCCTCCTCGGGCGGGTTCGGTTCAGGATGGATTGATCGCTTTTACACGGTGCGGGTTACCGAACCCGCCTCGAACTAGTTGGAGGTCGGTTCGTTTAAATGCGTGCCACCAGATGGCGGGGTATCGATCTCCTGTCGGTGGCGCCTTACGAAAAATTCCCATGTGTTATTTCTTTTTTCACATGTGGGAATTATTTCACATATGTGAAAATAAGGCCATGTGTGAAATTTGCCGCTTTTTTACCATGTGTGAAAAATTCCCATGTGGGATTTTTGTTGAAATCCCATATGTGAATCCTACATGTAAATCCAATATTGGTCATAATCTTAGTTCACCGTTTTTCGCTATTTTCTTCATCACCTGACTTGTGTCAGATGTAGAAGGAAAGGCCACCATCAGGTGCAGCCTTACATTATAAACAGCTTTAATCTTAGCCAATAGGCCGAGAAGGTTAACACTTCTAGGTGGTTGGGAAAATCAATGAATAGAAAAGTATCTCTTCTTTGGTACAGACAAAACCAATGTTATAAAACTATCGCCTTGACAATTTTGAAACATGAACATTCACAACTTCAACTTTTTGTCTCATATTTCAAATGGTAGTTAAGTAATTTTCTTATGCATTTGTTTTCATAAAAAAATGGCGTTGTTTATTAAATATTTGCAAATTATAACATAATTGCCATCCCCCCAGTTGTCCGCCGGTAAAAGCTTCATGTTTGACCTTGTAAATAAAACAAACTCGTCTACCTGCTTACCTCTCTGCCTGTAGGTTATAACCAACACACTTATAAGGAAAGTTTGTCATATATTGCTTGTTATTTTCATTTTCAAAAGTCACTCCATTCTTAATGATTCATTTCACTTAAATCCCATGTGTGAAGAAAATCACATGTGTGATTTTCTTGAGAAAACAGAAGTACTACGTGTGAAAAAAAATCACACATGGTAATTTTTAAATACCCATGTGTGAAAATAAAAATAACACATGTAGAAAAATCACATGTGGTAATTTCGTAAGTAAAAATGAAATTCCCACATGTGAAAAAAAATCCCCACGTGTGAAATAATCCCATGGAAATTTCCCATGTGGTAAATGAATATTAACATATGGGAATCTGAAAATCACATGTGGGAAAATAGAATTCACATAATGCAAAGGTTTTTACATATGTGAAGAGCCGTTCCATATGGGAATAGTCATTTCACATATGTGAAAACAAATCACATATGGGACTTTTTCGTAAGGGGAGGAAGGATGTGAACCAACAACATCAACAATGGCGGCAGTTGCAATTGGATCTGTCATGTCTGTGTGCTTCTTCGCATTTGTTCATTTTATATTTAGGCCTAAATATGCAGCAAGGAGGCGAAAGAACAATCATAACGTTGTTGATCTTTGGCAACACTCTTCCAGACGAAGCAAGCGGATGATTGTATGTTATAAGAGGCGGCGGAGGGACCAAGTGCGATTCGCAATGTCAATGATTCTGTCAGTTGCACTTCAGCAGGAGACGACCACTTCAATCCAAAGGTACCGTAGGCCTAGGTTAGCTGACATGGCTGATCATGTAGCCTAAGCCTGGCTATCAGCAATACTAGGCCTAGGCATGCAATTCATCATGTTCATCATGTCCCATTCCTCGGCCTCGTCAGCTCCTGAATCTTTCCTCAATAGGCTAGGCTAGGCATGCAGTGACAGAGTGAGATAGACTGATAGAGATTGCCAGGCACCACAGAGAGATTGTGCCCAAGCCAAGGCAAAGTGTGTAACCCGGAAAGGAGGGCACAACAAACACTCACACTGCATGTACCGGTAGGCCTACTGTGTACAGTGAATGTACCGGTAGGCCTACACCTTATCATGCTTATAAATCTAGGCCTAGGCCAACACAGTGATAGGCCTACAGCATGTTTTCAAAACCTCCAAAACTCTCATGATTAACCCAAATTCATTAACATCCATGAATGATGTTGCGCCCTGGTCCTCCTGGAATAGGCCTTGGCCTACCGGTAGGTAGGCCCAACAAGCCCCAAGGCCAAGGGCAACAACAAACAAACACACACACTTTTAACTTAGGACTGGGCCTAACACTACACAGTGCAGTAGGCCTAGCCTAGCAGTATCGCACATGTAGCATTTAGTACCGGTACTGATAAATGAACACCTCATCAGTATCAGTAATGAGTAGGCCTACCGGTACCGGTACTAAATGCTAAATGTGCTACTGCTAGTCCTAAGTTACAAGTGAAGTGTGTGTTTGTTTGTTGCCCTGCCCTTGGTCTTGGGCCTACCTACTGGTAGGCCTAAGCCTATTCCAGGAGGACCAGGGTGCAACATCATTCATGGATGTTAATCAATAATGGTGGTCGACAAAGGCCCCTGGCCTAACATTTAATATAGGCCTGTCACAGCAGTAGGCTTGGTTCGAAACCAACTGATCAGCTGATGGAACCTGCAAATAGAACTTTCTTTGTCTACTTTGCATGTGTGTGTGTTAGGCCAGCAGCATGAGTAGGGTCTACTAGACTTCATTGGTTCGGGGTAGGCCTAGTAATCTGCTATAACGATAAAATGTAGGCCTACATGTATTTCTGTGCTTACACTGAGTTAGCCCTATAGAAGGCTACAGTATGGTAATGGGCAGGTGGTGGTGTTGATGGAGGAATATTGAATCGAAAATAATCTTGAACACCTGTAGGTAAATAAAAATAAATTCATTTTATTGACTAGTAAAATTTTAACAACATATTTTAACAAAATACTGATTCAACTCTATCCTGTTGACATAATTATTTCAGCAGTGTATTCTGGTTCTTGACCAATGGTTCTTGACCACAAAATTAATAGACGAAGACCATGTGCAAAAGTCTTCCCAGTGGTAAACAACAGCTTCGGCCCCGCAAGGCCGAAATGGGCAATGTTCAGTAACGAACCATCTGCAGTACTGTACGGTATGTGATAAACCTTGGAAACAGTGAAACCTTGAAAACAGTCAGAAAACCTTGGAACGCGATGCAGACAACACTGATGCAGACAACACTGGTAGTTAGCAGACGATGGATTTGTCAGTCTGACATTTCTGTTTTCCTTTGCATTTCATCATGAATAAGGCCTCTTGATATGATTATGATTGCATTTCTACAGTAAAAGGGCAATGTTGAATTCTTGTCAAAAGTACATGTACCTTGGAGTTTTTCCATCACTGAACAGTGCCAGTGGATTGAGACCTGAACATGAGGCCTTTGCATGGGACGAGGTAAGAAATTGGGTTACTGAAAACATGGAATCCAGACCAACCAGAGTGGTGTCGTCTGGTATTTTTCATTTTCATTATTTAGGGATGCATTCAAACTGCTAATTTACAAACATGACAGTACGATTAATCAGCTTGAATTCTTATTGATTTATTTTAGTGTTTTTAGCAATTTTGCCAGTGTTTCCAAGGTTTTCTGACTGTTTTCAAGGTTTCACTGTTTCCAAGGTTTATCACATACCGTACTGTACAGTTTTGCATTTTCACCTTGGGTGAGGCTATTGGCTGATATTCATAAAAGCTAGCAAATGCTTTTACTACTTCAAGTCTTGTGGTACATTTACATTGGGCCTCGCTGTGCAAATGGTAAGGACAAGCACTTGCTAACTTCTATGAATACCAGCCATTGTTTTCCCCTGCTGAAGACTTTCGCAATGGGGTCTTTACAAGGTACCGGTACATAAGATAATACTGATATGTGTGTACACATCTATCATTTCAGATCGTTGTGGACTTACCCTAGAAGCCAACACTGGTGGACATACATTGTCAAACAAACATTTACACCAAAACAGTGGCTACAAAATTTCAGGTAACGTATAACTATTCCAAAGTACAGTGGGTGATTTCAAAGTTGGTGTTGGTGTTAGTGTTGGGTGTCAGTGTTGGTGTTGGTGTCTACCCAGACCCCCCAAACACCATGGCATGTGTTGACACTGAGTATGAACACTGGTGTTTGTTTTACACCACTCCAGGTGTTGGTGGATGATATTGAACTGAAGCTCAAAACACCAGGTCCCAATCAACACCATTGTTAACATCAGTGTTGGTGTTGACCTTGGGGAATCCCCAGATTTTCATCCATGTTGTTTGACTGGCACTGTGGTTTGGACAAATTTCTTTTATTTCGCAAGGTTTAATATCAGGTAAAATGTCTTATTTGGTGACAACAAGCTTTATGCTTATATTTTTGCCCAAATAGAGCAAGTTGATTCAAATTCTGATGTAAATGCATGCAGGCCTAACATCAACTTTGAAATCAAGCTGGTGTTAACCCCTAGGGGTTGGGAGGGTGTTAACACAACAAGAAACTCCTTTACATGTATATTTTATTGGAGGAAACACCAGCTGCGGTTCAGCTCAACACCCGGTGTTGAGGTTAACACCCAACACTAACATTGAAATGGGCTTACACCAACACCAGGTGTTAACACCAACACCACTGCTTGAGTTCAAAGTTGGTGTTGAGATGGGGTTAGTGTTGGTGTCAGTGTTAACACCTGGTGTTAACACCAACTTTGAAATCACCCACTGGCGAGGAAAATGACAATGTTGAAATACATCACACACTTGACTGAAGTTCCTCCTCCTTCCCCACGTAGGCGTAATGTGTGATTACATGGTGAAAAAAAGTCACCAAAATTTAACATCGTGAACGCTACGGAATAAAATAATTGCACATTATTAACCTTAACTTTAACAAATAACCTCAACCTTAACCTTCATCAGAGTTCTGGCCTTGTTGAGCATCAAATGATAATCATGTTATTCACATTCATTACAGAATGAGCCCAGAAACCTTCAACTACCTTTGTAGAACCTTGCAACCGTATCTAGAGAAGAGGGACACCAATATGAGGCGCAGTATCCCAGTTGACCGCAAAGTTGGGGCCGTGATATGAACTCTTGCAACTCAGTGTGAGCTTAGGACTATATGCCATCTGTTTGGGATGTCACAGGCTTCCCTTTGTCATTTTGTCAAGGAAACCTGCAAGGCTATTAATCGTGTTCTGCTGCCAAGGTTGATTAGACTTCCATCAGCAGATGATGTGAGGATGATTATGACTGGGTTTGAGAGAATGCGAGGATTCCCTAACAGTGCTGGGGCCATCGACGGTACCCATATACCAATCCTCGCACCAAAACAATACAAGGTGGACTACTATAACAGGAGATGTTATCACAGTTATAATATACAGGCGTATGTTGATGACTGTTATCGTTTTCGTGATGTTGTTGCAGGTTGGCCTGGAAGCGTACATGACGCGCGTGTCCTTGGTAACTCTCATCTGTATGAACTAGGGCAAGACGGCAGGCTCTTCCCAGGCGTGACAAAAAATGTGGGTGGAACTGAGTTGCCACCAGTGATACTTGGTGACCCAGCTAATCCGCTTCTTTCCTGGTTAATGAAGCCTTTCCCAGACAATGCACAGACAACACAGGCTCAGAAGCGCTTCAATTATATGCTCAGCAGGAGCAGAATAGTGGTGGAGAACACTTTTGGATTACTGACAGGCAGATGGAGACGACTTCTCAAGCGGAATGATTTTCGTTACCTTGATGTCCCAGCAATGGTGTTAAGTTGCTGCACTCTCCATAATCTTTGCCAAGATCAAGGAGAGGATTTCCCTGTTCACTGGCATGATGAAGTTGCTCAACAAGTTGAAAATCTTAGAGTCCCAGTGCGCCCCATTGATGATGAAGGTGTTGAAACTGACGTACGAAGAATTAGAGAAACTTTAATGGAATATTTTGTTGAGTGAGTGGAATGTAGCATTGTATAATTAATTGGTCAAAAACTTTCTGAGCCAGTATCTGTGGTAGATTGCCTAATGTCTGTGCATTGATCTGCGACTGTTTACCTAATGAAAGGGGCTGTTCGTTTTCGTCACTTTAGGAATCTCAGTTGTGATCCTTGGGAAAACAGAAAAAGCTATCCACTTGCAAATTGCAGGGATTATTTATTGTGCTGTACAGAATAATCACTGCAATTTGCAGCTTCATAGCTTTCTCCATTTTCTCAAGGATCACAACTCAGTTTCTTCAATTGACGAAAATGAACAGCCCCTTTCAGCTACTGAAATATGCAGGCTCACCAAGGCCATTAAAGCCAACTGGTCACACCTTACCAGTCATGGTGGCGGAATAGAGAATAGAACATCATCATGTTGAATCTATTACAGTACTCACATCAGCAATTAATTTGCTACTAATTGCAAGGTCAACTGCAAAACTTTGCTTACCTAAGGATTTAATCTACAAAATACAGAAATTTTTAATTTTGCGATGGTGGATTTTGTGGCCCACGAAATTCACAATTTCAAAATAACAAATTTCCGTATTTAGCAGATTAAATCCGCAGGTTAACCTCAATTTGTCATTGACCCTATTCTGTGGTAGTCTAAGGCAGAAAAACCACAGCAGTTCTGCAAATAGTAGGAAGTTAATTTATTTACAATGCGAGAACAGGGGCCGGTTGCACAAAACTCACGTTAGCGCTAACATGGTGTTAGCGCTAACTTTCATGTTAGATGACGTCGAAATCCATTGTCATTTAACATGATGTTAGCGCTAACATCATGTTAGCGCTAACATGAGTTTTGTGCAACCCAGCCCTGTAATACATGTAGATTCACGATGGCACCATTTGATTCTCTAATGGGAGACTTTCCTGCCATTAGGCTGCGTTTACATCGAGGCACACGCAGGCGAACAAAGGTTTCATGGGGATGAATCCTTTGTGAAGCCATTGTTCGCCCGCGTGTTCGTATCGCGTGTGTCTCGATGTAAACTCAGCCTTAAGGGGTCCATCCACATACAATATTATTGCACAAGATGGGGCCCAAAATGGGTGACATTTATTTCTGGCAATGGATGGGAGAAAGATTGGCAGTAATATTTCCCATTTTGATCCTCATATTGTGCAATAATATTGCAACGTCGAAAAGCCGCTTTAGAGGCCACCTGTTAGCGTTCCTAGAGCATCACAAAATTTGATGCCACTGATGTAAGCCATGGCCTCCACGTCATTATGGATGACATTGTGGTGTGCATTTCTTGTCTGTGACGTCAAGTTTCATGATGTTGTGGACTGCTAACTGGTGATGACCTCTGACGGCGGTGAAGTCTCCTATTCAGATGACTTGTGCGACCAGCTTGGGGCACAACTTCTGGCTTATTTCGTACTTACAATAAATGCAAGTAATGTTGAAAGGTTATGCAGTAGGGTTATCCATGATGACGAAGACCACACGAGAATATGCCTGGATTTGAAGATATATAGTACACAAATGCCACCTACTCATGACAATTCGAGGTGCGATTGCCGCATCTCGAACAATGAGCCAAAGGAGCAGCGCGGTCTAGTGGTTAGCGAGACAGACTCCTGATGAGTGGGTCCTGGGTTCGAATCCCAGTCCTGACCAAGAAAAAGCATGCTCGCTTGTGACCTTGAGCAAGTCACTTTGACTCGCTTCACCCTACCCAGGGGTAAAAGAGGTACCTGGCTGGTAGTGATGGTCTATGAGAATGTTAGTGCAAGAGCGCTGAAATCGGCTAAAATTGGAATAAGATTGACCTAAAACTGGATCGAGGCTGGTGTAGGCTAATGATTTTCAGTGTGGCCAATTTTCTGTGTGACTCCATTCTTTGGAACACACTGGGAAACAGACTCGCTGCGTGTTGCTCCATCAAATTATTGTAATGTCACATGAGCCACATGGTAAAAGTATTCAGTCTCCTTGATCCGAACCCGCCCGAAGAGGGGCACCGTGTAAAAAAGCCAATTACAATGTATGCCCTTTGTGAAAAAGTGACAGGGTACCGGTATTAATGTAACTGACCTGGCGTATGGTGCTTAGAGTTGTTCATAGGGACCATACTTAGTAAAAGGTGGAAAGGAAAAAGCAGTATCATTAGACTGATTTGATTGCTGGTTGAGCTGCTGATTGTTGGAAGGATGATTGTTTCTCATTGTAGCAGGATGGGGGGATCTGACTGACATCTGGGTGGCTGGCCTCTGAGTAGCTGACATCTGGGTGGCTGGCCTCTGAGTAGCTGACATCTGGGTGGCTGGCCTCTGAGTAGCTGGCATCTGGGTGGCTGGCCTCTGAGTAGCTGACATCTGGGTGGCTGCCCTCTGAG
>NMRB01002485.1:0-51294 GCA_002633025.1 Notospermus geniculatus
GATAATGAGCATGCGGAGGTGATGTCACGTCAGCGGTCCCTGAAGTACAATCGGCAGGAGAGTCGGGCCGATTTTCCACCGCGGTTACTGGTTGTCTCCAGTAAGATCAAGAATATAATGTCCCTACAGAATGCCCTACTGCCTCAAGTGACGTTTTTGCAATATAAATTCGAGACTTCTACTTTCGATGGTTTACTAGGTAGGTATCAAAATCTAAAGCTGGCCTGAGGTCGGTGTCAGTCATTGCAACAAGAGTGGAGTTTGGCCTGCCACAGTGGTGCAGTGGAAACCAGCGCCTGTCACTGCAGCTGAGGTCCTGGGTTCAATCTCCAGTGCAACCATTCTTCATAAAATAACTCTTTGACAGCACAGACTGAAACCAAAGCGTTATTGGCCCTGGTAAGTATGGAAGAGGCCATCTCAAGCTACTCATGTTCCTCACTTGGATGCGGTCTTTTACTTGCCCTTGCAAAGGTACAAGGTACAAGGCACCACGGCTTACTGTCCAATGAGACAGACTGTAGAGCCAGACAGATGATTCTCATACAGCCCGGGCAGGATTTGAACCCAGGACCTACCGCTTGCTAAGCGGACGTGATAACCACTCGGCTATCATGGCTCGTCACTCCTGTCATGTAAGGGTTGGTTTGCTGAGAGCAATGAAATCGCCTCCAACCAACTGGCCGACAGGCACGTGGAACTTGCCTGAGAACCAACGCTGATGCTAGGCTTGGAGGAATTATACAGTATACATGTATTATACAGTATAATTCCTCCAAGTGCTAGGTGAGTAATGCGTTGGACTATCCAGCTAAACTGACACACTTTTTGACACATTTCAACGTTGTCTTCATATGTGGTCATAGTATACAGGTGTTAATGTACTTCACACCAGCATCCTGAGATAATGGACCCATGTCGGGGAAAAAAGATCAACATGAAAATGTGTGAATTGAACTTAAAAGGTTTCCCAGCGTCAGATGGGTGTAATTTGGTTTCTAAAATGTGCCAGGGTTAGGAATGAAAGTTTTAGCAGTAGTGAGGGGGTATCATGGCGTACAGTGCTGCATCCTGGTGAACCAGGCGTCGTCTTTGTCACGATGCAATGCAGGCACGGAATCCAGGGAGAGTCCAGGGGTCCGGACCCCCTGCTCTTGACCATCAAAGATTTTTTCAATGTCAATTCTTGTGTTTTACAACCTCCCTATTCTATTACCTATTCCAGGTTTAATTGGCCAGTTTTTGCTCAATAAAAAGTTCCATAGTGCTGCGTTTGTGCTCCACGGTCCAGTCGGGGTCATACAGCTGTGTGGAAAAGAGGATAAGGTTAGAACAGTAAATTACATTCTAAGTAGAATAGTGTGCTCAGGCATGCTCAGATGATGAAATTTGAGACACCACGTGTCCGTCTGATCCATGTACTGTAGAATGTGTATGGTGTGGATGCGCCTTGTATCCCAGTGCGCTTTATTTATGGTTTTGGTAATGGCGTTCAGGGGGTGCGGCTTATATCCCAGTGCGTTTTGTATGCCAATAAATACGGTAACTCAGGGTCTTGTGTCTGCGTAACCTACATAACTTTCACGCAAATTAGATGTTACTTACGCGTGGTATTTCATGGGGCGCAAGTTGGAGGTAGCCAATGGTGATTTGGCAATTGGGTAGCGCCATCCCTGATAAAGCAAAAGGGTTTAGACGCTGTGCTGTTTTTTAAAAAACCTGTTCCTCTTTTTAGCCCATCAATAAAGACACAGTTGTGGACCATCCTGGAATCCGTAGCTTCTTCTCCAAACTCTTCAGTCTCCACGGCAACCAAGATGCTTCAAATCTCCGTCTAGATTTTCTTGCGTGTAACACGGCTCAGGGACAAGATGGCGGACAGACAATCGCAAAGGAGTTGGAAGCATTAGTGGGGGTAAGTAGGCCGACTTGTTCACCTCGTCTTAGCCCACTAGGCCTTAAACCTTTTACTATCAATGGCAAATTTCATTAGGGAAGGAGCTTTTTTTCATACTGAAATGTATGAAATGTTTCATACTTTAAGTTCTTAATAAAAAAAATTGCCTTTCAGGTTCCCGTCAGATTGTCAAAGGATCTTGTGGGAGCTGAGATTACCGATGATTCTACCTCAAAAAGGTTGGTTGGGGAACTTTATTTCCGCCTCGAGCGACTACGAGGATGGAGCGGCCACTACCAACAGTCGATGGCAGGGTTTGAAAAGATTAGAACGGTTGGAAAAGGTGAGAAATTCACAAATATCAGTTGTAGCACATCATCAAGTCTGGAGAAACAGCTTTATTCATTTGTATTATGGATTTTTCCATCAGGCCCAAAGCACCTGGTAAGTATGGAAGAGGGCATCTCAAGCTACTCATGTTACTCACTTGGATGAGGTCTTTTACTTGCCCTTGCAAAGGAACAAGGTACAAGGCACCACGGCTTACTGTTGCATGTGACGGACTGAAGAGTTGGGGATGGTTAATCCCATATGGCCCAGCCTGGATTCAAACCCGCGACCTGCCAGTCACTGAGCGGATGTGGGCTACCCGTAGTCCATTTTGTTTGATTGTAATTTACGGGCATTTTCTCTATTCAGGGGCGTACGGTGCGGCGGTACTTTATCGGAAACGTGACGATGATTCTCTCGTGATCCTCAAAGAGATCAACATGCATGATTTAAATGCCGCGGAGCGTCAACTTGCTCTTAACGAGGTAAGCAGACATGAGATTTCTCCGTGGAAACGTGGATTCCCATGGTNTTTGCCGCTAGGGGGCCAAAACCAAAATCACTGAAAGTACTGTTTCTCCCTTCCCAAGAGACGGATCTTTGTCAAATTTTTATCATGGGTAATAGGGATACATAAGATATAGTACTTGCGTTTTCAATTTGACCTACTTTTCAAGTTCACGGAGGTCGAAGTTCGCTTGAAATTACGATATTGGCTCTTTTTGTAACGGTTTGACCTATTGCTTTGAAACTTTGCACATATCTACATGTACCTCTAGGCTGTAACAACTCAGATGAATTTTCGGCAAAATCTGATTCTCGACTTTGTGTCTAGGGGGCCAAACTGCTTCAAGCCAAGCGGGCACAGTGCCATTGGCACTATTTTGTTTGATTGTAATTTACGGGCATTTTCTCTATTCAGGGGCGTACGGTGCGGCGGTACTTTATCGGAAACGTGACGATGATTCTCTCGTGATCCTCAAAGAGATCAACATGCATGATTTAAATGCCGCGGAGCGTCAACTTGCTCTTAACGAGGTAAGCAGACATGAGATTTCTCCGTGGAAACGTGGATTCCCATGGTTTGAGGTGCGAAATATTGGATCTTGAGATTCATGCAAATCCATAATAAAAAAGGCCATTAACACTTTCCTCAAATACGACGTGAGGAGTTTTCCTAGACCACCTTACATTTGTCATTTGTTCTTCTGGTACATTCAGGTTCACCCAGGTGAGCACATGGTCCATGGACCATTTCATGTGCAGCACTCTAGCTTGGTACATAATATTTCTAGGTAAAAGTCCTCGCCGTCCTTGACCATCCCAACATCATCAGCTACTATGACAGCTTCGAGGAAGATGGCGTCCTGATGATTGAAATGGAATACGCAAACGGAGGGTACGATTGTCAATTTCATTTTTCCACAGATTGGTTATCCCTTCCTCGTCTTACTTTTAAGTTGTGTGAAAATCTAGGTTTTCCAAGGAAGTCCTAGCACTAGTTGCAAACAATGGACCCGTAACCCTTTCCTCAGTTCACCTGGCGCAGGTAAATTGAGGAGGATTCTGAAGTTGCGTGGCGATTCGGAAGTGTGCGTGGCGGGTATCTCTCGTGGCACACTTTGTTAGTTCAGATGGTTGGAAAATACTCTTTTTAGGCCGAGTGCCGGTTGGTATTTCTGCATCCTGGACGGGGCCGTCCGGCGCCGACCAGCAGTGGCAGAACCCTTATTAAAGCCCGTGTCACACTGTCCCGAAGTTGACACCCGATGGCCGCACGAATTATGGAAACTTTTGGAAATCTTACTGATAAATGCCAGCCTGAAGAAGACCCCGGTTGGGATCGAAAATTTGCAAGATTCTGGAAGTTTACTTTGGGGCCATCTTCATGCGAACTTCCAAATTCCATATTCGTGTGGCCATCGGGTGTCTAATTTCGGGACCGTGTGACACGGGCTTAAGGAAAGGCATGTGTGTTGAGTTTGATTTTTCATAGGCTCAGGATGTTGGGTCAATGGGACACTTACTTACGAAAGGATAAGGTTATCTATGTGATCAATTTCAGGACTCTAGCTCAGTACCTCGCGCACCAGGACGCCCCTCTCGACGAGAAAGAGATCTTAGAAATCTTCCAGCAGATGGTCTCGGCGATTCGACACATACATGAACATAACATCCTTCACAGGTTTGTAGTCGTATGGACTTAGCGCCATACTGTGTTTATTTCAGAAAGGGTTAACGTCCTCCGATATTAGTGTAGTGTTGAGCCCATTGTGGAGCCCTGTAGCCTAGTGGTTATCACGTCCGCTCACCAAGCGGCAGGTCCCGGGTTTGAAACCAGCCAGGGCTATATGGCCCTGATGGAAAAATCTAACACAAACAAATTCTCCTGCACTTGCTCCAGAATTTCAGGATATGGACCCATAAGGGGAATCTTCGAGAAATGTTGGCCAAAAATTGCATCTCGGTCCATTCAGATTTGAAAGTGGGGGGGGGGGGGTGAGACCCAAGACCCCCTTCGACGCCCACCATCAGCAGCAACCTGTGGCACCGNAGATGACCTTTATGTGCATGTGAAGTTCCGGCCCGATCGAACATACAATATGGCGCCAGGTGGCATAACCCAAAAATCATCAAAGTCCTACCTGGGAGTGACTTGACCGAGATTGCTCATAACACTGATATGTACCTCCCTCTGTCATTAGACTATTATGTCCAACCCGGTGAGCACATGGTCCATGGACCATTTCATTTTCAGGGTACTAAATCGTACCCTCAAATTTCTTTAGGGTACTATATTTGTACCCAAATTACCCTCTGGCGGGGACCCTGAACGCCGGCCCCACCACCACCACCAACACCAATGCCATTGCCACTGCTGTTATCACCACCACCACCCACCTAAAAGTGTAGGCCTACAGGCCCTTGCTGATGGCATTACCACACTGTACAGTTGTTGTCCATGTTTGAAGAGAAAAAAAATGTATTCAAAAAAGATACAATTTCACTTAATACAACACTTTATCTGAGAAACAACACTCTAAATTACACCCAATCTGTGCTCTGTAATTGACTACAGTACATGTACACCAAGCACTAGGCCTAGACTCTGAAGATTCCACTTAAAGCACTATTTTCTGTAACAAATTACATGTCATTCCTATACTCTTAAATGGGTTTTTCTTTGAAGAGAATTACATGGAAGCCAGGTTATGTAACAAATTACACGGAAGTGGTTTATGCTGTAATTAACTACACCAAATCACTACCAATGAAGCCCAATTGTCTGTAACAAATTACCACAATATCATACAAAATTTATGGCTCCATCCAGGGGTTGACGGGGTTACAGGCCTACTCTACATCAAATTACATAGGAAGCCCTACATGTACATTCTGCAATGACTTGTTAACACCAAAGCCCTGTACCTTGTAATAAATCATGTCTCTAGGTCTGTAATTACTTCATAACAAATGCCACATAGCCTAACACTCTGTAACAAATTACACAGTCCCTAAAAAATTACACTGAGCTTGTATAGTCTGTAACAAATTACACCAAAGCTTTTTTACTCCCTACAAACTACACCTAAGTCCTATCACTTGTAAAAAAGTTGCATCAAAGCCAACATGCTGCTTGATATATTATGCTGTTTGATATATTATGTTGCTTGATATATTATGCGATTTAATGTTCCAGGCATAAAAGAGGATAATTTTCTCCAAACCCTGTAAGCTGTAAATTCTGGGATTTTCCTCAGTCTGTCGTCCATTTTGCTTAAGTCTCAAAAAGTAGGAATCCACTGAAACTCAAGACAGATGGTGTCGTGCCATAGTTCATGGTACTCCCGGCTGCCAACTTCAACCAGACCCTGTCATCCTGAAGGAGTCTCACGATAACCTGGTTCCCGGCGTTAGGGTAGGGGTTCTTGTCCGTGTGGTACCCCCACGCCGACGCGTATTTTACGCCATTCACCATGAGATTCACGAGGGTGTTCCCATTTCCGCCGAGCGTGTTGAACATGAAGACATACACGCCATTTACCGGCGCCGTCACATGGCTGGTATAGGAACTAAGGGCGTCGCCAATACTTAAGATGACGTGGTCGAAACTGATGTCGAAATCGTAGCCAAATTTCCCATACGTAATGTTCCTCTGGACTGAAAATGCGACTTTTTTAGGCCCTTTTGCTGGGGCTCCTGGGTCGCCTTTCGCTCCACGTTTTCCTGAAAAATAGTGATTGTGATTGTTGAAGCCTGGAGTACATTGCATTTGGGACTGGAAGCCACTGATCCGATCAGTCGCTGGCAATGTCTGCGCTGTGCCTGACACAGCGCGAATTCAGCAACTCGCAAAAACTCGGAGCATCCAATCAGTCGTTATGTCCAGACTGCGTACTTCGACCAAGCAACTTGGCTCACATCTGGGGCTTTGAGACTCGATTTCGTTCAGAAAAAGTGGGTGAGGTGACGAGACCTCTCTGCTTCAAGCTTACAACTTACCCCTCGGCCCTTCAAGTCCCTTCTCTCCTTTCTCACCAGCCAACCCCGCGGCACCGGAGGCGCCATTGTTTCCATTGTTACCATGGTTACCAGGCATCCCGGCGGGCCCCGGGGGACCTGAAAAGAGAGGATAACTGTTGAGAGGATGTTAGTGGTATCTCAGGCAAGCATTTTGGGGACCTTCACGAGGCTATGAGACCTCTACTTTCATTCTCCTAACACTTGGAAAATACCATGAAATTCAATACAGGGGGGCTTTAAAAAGTTCGACAGGCTGGAGGCACACTAACCTGGGGGTCCTTGGGCACACTGACATGGTTGACACGTAGGTGGCACCACGTCTGGCTCACTTGTCGTCTCACGTTGCTGGCGGCGATTCGCGGTGACGAGAACAGCAACGAACAAAAGAACAATCGCGATGCTTCCTGGACGAATCATTCTGTGTGGAAGAAAAAGTAAACTTATCTTCAAAGTGATAGACAAATCCCAAATTGACGAAAACGAGAAAGATCTGCGCACTTCCACCGAAATGGCAAACAGAACCTCGGTCTGAAACCCTCTGACACTGAATGATATGACGCAGAAAACCCCACGACCATGTGACAACAGTGAGTTCGATGACATTGCGTCAGACTCGACCATTGCTGAATCATGGATTGCGTCACGTCAGCTGGTTTCAGGTCGAGGTTCTGTTTACGATTTCGGCGGAAGTGCGCAGATCTGGGAATTTGGGATTTGTCTATATGACACATGCAAGTTGTACTGACTCTCTGAGACAGAAATAGGAAAACTGGCGGGATGGAGGCATTGAGTGTGGGTTTGTTTACATGTTTTTCTTTGAGGTACTGGTGTATGCTACTCAAACAGGACATTACTCTTTGTGTATGTGCTATTACCGGGTTGTGTGGTACTTGGACCACCATGACCACCCCACAATGCATGCCTTGAACCCCTTTGTTCAAGCTAAAATTTCTCACATAGGTATTCATTGGAAAGCTCTGACTGAGCACTTTCCAATGAATACCTATTTGGCAGGATTTCTGTATTAACATTAATGTTACCGGTAATCAATTTTAATGAAAATACCATTGCATGGTATTTTCATTAAAATGGCAGCAAAAGGGTTAAAATGAATTAATGAGAAATTAATGTCTGTGCAGTAAGCTGAGAGTTCTGCCTGATTTATAAGGAACCGAAAACCTGTCACATTGGTATTCATTGGAAAGCTCTCGATGAGCACTTACCTATGAATACCTATGTGACAGGGTTCCCATCCTTGGCAGGTAATAGTTTTACTGAAATTGATGGAGCAGTGGAAGGGTTAAAAAGGGAAAATTGAGAAATTGCATTTGCAGTAAATAAAAACAACAAATTACAAACCTGATTGTACAGTCCGGTTTACAAAACTCCGTCGAATCTGTTCAACTCAATGCGCCGAAATGAAGGTGGAAAAATTCATAGTTTCTGGTTACCGTGGCAACGGATGATTAATCCGACTCTGAGAAACCATGCATACTAATCGAGTGGTCGAGCGAAAAGTTTGGGTATGATTTAACGAGGAAGATTAACGAGGCGGTTTAATTAGTTTGTGGTTATGCGTCGTAATCACGGGAGGTTAATTGTTTGCGTCTCCTCAACGTTTTCTAGATGTTTAACACTTTCAGGCCCACCAACACTGAAAAAACTGGAAAATTCATAAAATACAGGAAAATTCTGAAAAGCAACGAAACCCTGGTCACATACGTATTCATTGGAAAGTACTCAGTGAGAGCTTTCCAGTGAATACCTATGTGATCTGTTTTAATAGATGCATTTACCGTACTCTTAAAGTACGTATTTCCAATTTTGTCAGACCAAATGTGTGGCAGTCTAGGAAAACCTGTCGGATATCACTGAATGATCAACAAGGGCTGTCAGATTGCCTGTGCATTGATCTGCTACTGTTTACCTGTTCAGGGCCGTGTATAGCTTTTTGGTCCTTGGGGGAGCAAAAGCCTCTCTGGGCAGAAGACCTTTCTTTGCCACTTTTTTGCCCAAAATCAGCATGAAAATCACATTTTTTGGTTGGCTCCCGCCTCACCCCCCCCCCCCTCGCTAAATACGGCTCTGCTGTTATGTTGTACATTTTGTGCGGGTTCACCAAGGCCATTAACATTACATCAAACGTGATATCCGACGGGTTTTCCTAGACCACCTCACAAATAGAGACTACTAATTCAAAGACATAGGCTACATTTTGTTTATTTTGGCTGTTTCACTTCAGTTGATCCGCAAATATGAAGATCCGACGACGGACTACGATGATGACATCACCACGTCTGCCGACAGCACCATCATTGCCAAGAAGAAAAAGACAAGGTATGTTAGTATGATTATTGCCGTGAAGGTGGCAGCACGCCAAAAATAACAAATGATTTCATGTTGAACGCAGCGTGAAACACACAAGTGTCGAGGCCTTTCTTCGCCTCTAGACCTCTCCATCATAGCGGTGTTCTGACCACTGTGATGGTGTTCTCACCATATGACGTCAGAAGCTTAATACCATTCAACGGCCGCTGGCACACTAAGCTGGTCAAGCGGGCCATGGGCACAAAAGTTAAGGTAAAATAATTGTCAGAGAGAATGCGTTAGGTAGTGTTATATCATGCTTGGACAACGAATGGCCACGGCGTCATGTGGGAGAACTCGTAGGCGACCATCTTTGTTGGAAAGGTCTATAATGACTCAATGACTTCATGTCTCCTTGCGTGATGCTGGCGATATTCTGAGTCAGACTTATCTAATCATTCATATTTTATCCTCTTTCCTGCGCTACAGCCCTGCTGCGGGTTTGGAGAAGAGGTAGGATCTGACATTCAATGTGGTTTTATTTCTTTTACATCGATCGTTCCACAGAATTAACCCCTTCACTGCCATGGTACACATTCATTTAAATTTGGAAATACAGTCAACGTCGCATATAACGGCCTTGCATATACCGGACAATCGTCTATAACGTACTGAAACTGGAAGTCCCGGTCCCGTTTTACAATGCATTGGCCATATGCATATAAGTTATATGCATATGGCAAAGTCCGTTATAATAACGGACTTTGCATATAACGGACAAAAATTGCAGGTCCCAATCAGTACGTTATATGCGACGTTGACTGTAATCTCATGGCGGGTTTCAGATGCCTTCAAAACGTTTTTCACACATTTTGATTTTCAACAAAGTCACTTTGGCAGTGAAGGAGTGAAGTACCCATCTATTTCATCCACCTGTATGTTTTTGTTTAGTTCCAGCTTAAGTCCATTTACTCAAACCCATACATTATGATGCCATTTCAGCTTGAGTCCATTTTACTCAAAACCATATACATGTAGTATGGGGCCATGCCATGCCGTGTCATGTAGCTTATTTCAGCCTCCATCCATTTCCAGAAACCCATATAACATGGTACCATATCATGCAGCTTCAGCCAAAGTCCATTTCCTTAAACCCATACAATGTGGTCAGGGTTTCCGCCAGGAAAAAAAATGAGGGTACGGACCCAAAAAAAATTTTTTGAAAAATTTTTTCTTTGAAAAAAAAATTTTTTGAAATTTTTTATTTTTTATTTTTGAAAGGTTTTATAACGATCTATGGTGCCATTTTAGGCGTATTTTGAAGCATAAAATCCCTGCGCCGGTCATGCCGGTTGTTTGGTTTCTTCCGGCATGTCATGGAAAAATGGTTACCCAACATTTTTGAGGGTACGGATCCGTACCCTGGAAAAATTTAAGGGTACGGAATTTTACCCATTTTACCCTCTGGCGGAAACCCTGGTGGTGCCATATCATGTAGCTTATTTCAGACTTAAACCCATATAATGTGGTGCATATCAAAGCTTATTTCAGCCTGAGTCCACTTACTCAAACCCGTATAATATGGTTACAGCCCCCCCCTTCCTTCGCATGCCCTTATCTCAAACAACTACTCCTTTGAATATTTGTTACTATCATGTAATACCAAAGACAACATGTGTCTTCTTCTTAAAAATAATATGGAGAGTTGTCGCTACCCCAGGAGGTTCCTTTCATTCCTTTTCTCATG
The DNA here is from genome assembly GCA_002633025.1 of Notospermus geniculatus. NCBI lineage: Eukaryota > Metazoa > Nemertea > Pilidiophora > Heteronemertea > Lineidae > Notospermus > Notospermus geniculatus. Next base: position 10,806 of record NMRB01002485.1, read on the forward strand.
TGACACTTCGTACTTCCCCGTTCCAGGTCCGTCCTATATTACCTTGAGACCAGCTCCATGTGTCTGAGCCCCTTGGACTTGCCGGCTAAAGTCAAGATTCGAGAGGTAGGGGAATGACCACGTCTTGTCTGTATGATCAGATCTTGTGCTTTTTGGTCAAATCTTATTCTCTATGGTCAAATCTTCTTCTGAACGGTCAAATCTTGCTCTGTACGGTCTAATGTTGCCATATATGGTTAAATCTAGGCCCATATGGTCAAATCTTACTCTTTATGGTCAAATCTGTTTCAGGTCGCTATCGGCAGTGACCATGTGATCGTTGTCTCAATAGAGCGTGCAGTCTTCACATGGGGTGAAGGAACTAAGGGACAACTAGGCCACGGCAATTTAGAATCGGTTCTTAAACCTGTCATGGTGGAGGCTTTGAAGGGCAAGTCAATTACAAGGTATGTTTCACATTTCCTTCTATTCTGAGGTAGTATAGACGGGTTGCATTCTGCTGTTTTTGTTTACAAAATGACGTCATCAACAGCGCCAGTTTGCGTGCGCACGTCAAACGACGTAACGTCATTGGTGGAACAGGGCGCCAATTTGCGCACGCAGCATGTTTACATCGTGTGATGACGTCATTGAATATCCATCTATTAGTGACGAATTTGATTCTAAAAGTGGCGTAATTTTCGTGTTTTTTACAGAGCATGTTGCGGTGAGGGGTTCAGCGTATTCGCCAGCGACAACGGTATCGTCATGACCTGTGGTGATGGCGCTAGCGGCTGTCTCGGACATGGAGACTGGTGTTCGACATCTCGGCCTAGACTGATTGAAGCCTTACTCAGGTATGTTGGGACCTAGGCCTATATTCTTGCAAAAATGTGTATTAAGTGGGTGGCCTTTCAGGGTGGAGTAGTGGAAACACCACACCTGCCACCAGTGAGGTTGCAGGTTCGATCACTGGACAGGCCATAGGCTCTGTTGGTGGAGGGGCATTCTTCCCTCAACATCATAGGTTAAAGGCTTAAAATGGACGTTGCTGTGTAATTTGCCTATTCCATTCCAGTGTCGATGTGACGGCTGTCGCTAGCGGGACGCATCATGTCGTGACGGTGGGAAGTGACGGGGAGATACATTCATGGGGTCGCGGAGCAGATGGACGCCTCGGACATGGGAATGAACAGGATTGGTAAGTTTGGGAATCATGGGGGTGCATACTTACCAGGGCCAATAATATACAAATAGTGGATGGTAGGGAGTCCAATATGGATTTTTGTTGGATGAAGAAAAGTTATATCGGACGAGGCGAAGCCGAGTCCGACATAACTTTTCTTCATCCAACAAAAATCCATATTGGACTCCCTACCATCCACCCTTTGCTATATTATGCAAATTGCCTAGCAACTATAACAACAGGCCTATGCTCTGATTGGCTGAAACTAGGAGGGCTGTCCGATACGAGGTTTTAGGATCCGATACGATGATTGAGTGTCCGATACGATGTGACATCCTATGATCACATGATGCAATCTGCTGCACATGATTGGCCAAGAACATTTGATTGCATAATATAATGCTATGGCTTCGGCCCTGATGAAAAAATCAAATACAAATACAAAAACCCCTTTTATTACCACTACACGTTTCACCTCTGAACAGACCCTGGAATAAATCCAAAGAATTTTCATCCGTGTTTTTTTTTCGTTTCAGTTGTCAGCCGGGAGAAGTGACGATCGACGAACCAGTTTTCGTCCGCGATATCAGATGTGGTTCCGACGGTACGATGCTCTTGACGGACGTGGGAAGCCTCTATGCATTCGGGAACAACTCGAATAATAAACTTGGTCTGAACCAGCGACAGGGGTTTTTGATGGCAATGAAAAATATATTCAATAAGGTGAGTTGTGCATTTGTTCCATGTGAGTTTAGGCCGTGCAAAGTTGAGAGAAGTATTTGTATTTGAATTACATTTTTCCATCAGGGCCGAAGCCATAGCATTATTGGCCCTGGTAAGTATGGAAGAGGCCATCTCAAGCTACTCATGTTCCTCACTTGGATGGGGTCTTTTACTTGCCCTTACAAAGGCACAAGGTACAAGGCACCACGGCTTACTGTCCCATGCAATGGACGTGAAGAGCCAGGGATGATTAATCCCATCTGGCCCTGGCTGGATTCCAACCCAGGACCTACTGCTTGCTGAATGGACGTGATAACCACTAGGCTCTCAAGGCTCCCTAGTTTACAATGTAAGGAGAATATTTCGCTCTACTTTCAGACGGAGGTTGAAAACCGTAAGGAACCGACGCTAGTCAAAGCAATGACTCGACATCGTGTCATCGACGTATCCATGGGAATCGAACACACTGCCATCCTCGTCGAACCGGGACGCGTTTATACCCTCGGAAAGAACTCAGAGGGTCAGCTTGGGATGGGGAACATGCGGGCACAGCCAGCGCCGGTGGAGGTCAAGTCCATGGTGGACAAGACGGTCACGGTAAGGGCACGTCTCGAATTCTTTTTGGAAAAAAGTGCTGTCGGATTGGTGCAGTGGGAACACAAGGCCTGTCACCTCTGAGGTCCCAAGTTCAATTCCCAGCAGTCCTAGTGTGATAGACGGTAAATTTGAAGTGCAAAATCCATGGGATTGGGGAACAATTACCAGGGAGGGAATTCAGAATTAAGAACAGCTTCGCCTTATGTTGAAAGTAGTAGACGCTATTGACAGTGGCTGTTCTAAGCAATGATATGCCTCCCATGATACTTATACGATACATTTAGGTACTGTGGCGGGAGGAAGTACATGATTTGGAACAGCCTTTCACTGTTTTGAAAGCCATTGGATATACTGACAGTGGCTGTTCCATGCAACGAGACCCCTCCCTTGATTGACCGTGTTTTGTTAGCTTTTGTAATTTTCTTATTTTCTCCACAGAGGGCGCAGTGCGGCGATCACTACACTGTCGTCAGTACCCTCGACAACGAGTTATATTTCTGGGGGCTCCGTTTTAAGAAACCTCCCACCCCGTCAGAATTACGAACGCCGACACGCAGCTACGAAGCGTCCGTACAGGTACACTCTCGTCAGGCGAGTAACGCCAGCGTCTCAAGTCTGACCAGCATCAAGGAGCAAGAATCAAGTGAAAATAATGGTGAGTTTTGTCAATAGATGGCGTCTTGGGTCATTTTTCCAGCTTTTTCCTGTCTCCAACTTCTAGTTCGGAACTAAAAGAATTTTCTCGTTCAAGTTGGCTCTCAATGGGCAATTCACCTTTGTTGGTTTCCTTACGACTTACGCTAAGACCGAGTGATACAAATGACTGCCAGTTGTTTTCAACGGTTAAGTTGTCCATAGAGAGCCAATGACTGCATTGTTGAATTGTCCATAGAGAGCCAATGAATGCCCGAGCCATTGACTGCCCATAGTTGGCTCTTGTTAAGTTGCCCATAGAGAGCCATTGACTGCCCATAGTTGACTCTTGTTGAGTTGCCCATAGAGAGCCAGTGACTGCCCATAGCTGACTCCTGTTGAGTTGCCCATAGAGAGCCAATGACTGTCCATACTTGACTGTTGTTGAGTTGCCCATAGAGAGCCATTGACTGCCCATAGCTGGCTCTTGTTGAGTTGCCCATAGAGAGCCATTGACTGCCCATAGTTGACTCTTGTTGAGTTGCCCATAGAGAGCCAATGACTGTCCATAGTTGACTCTTGTTGAGTTGCCCATAGAGAGCCAGTGACTGCCCATATTTGCCTCTTGTTCAGTTGCCCATAGAGAGCCAAATCAGAGTGAAAATCTCCGTAGAGCAGTGCCTTCAGTATGTTACATTGACATTGTCAAACTCCGTCAAACCACTGCCTAACATGTCTGGCTCACTTTTAGTGACTTTTTTCTGCTACAATATAAACCACCATGATGATTTTTTTGTAAAAATCGTTTTTTAAGACGTATCTTCCGATTCTACCCAAGAACTCGACCTGAGGATGCGTGAGAATTAATTATTGTCATCGTGTTATGAACCTTGAGAACTAAGGATAGGATTTTCAAAAGGAGCCGTGATATCCGAGTGGTTATCACGACCGCTTAGCAAGCGGCAGGTCCCGGGTTTGAATCCCGGGCCGTATGGGATTAATCATCCCTGGCTCTTCAGTCCGTTGCATGGGACAGTAAGCCGTGATGCCTTGTACCCTGTGCCTTTGCAAGGGCAAGTAAAAGACCCCATTCAAGTGAGGAACATGAGTAGCTTGAGATGGCCTCTTCCATACTTACCAGGGCCAATAATGCTCTGGCTTTTGCCCTGATGGAAAAATCTAATACAAATACAAACGAAATTTTCGAAAATTTTTGCACTTCTGAGTAAGGGGGGGGGGTGTCAGGATGGTGCAGTGCAGCCACCATCGAGGTCGTGGGTTCAATCCCTCATCGTCCCAGTGACTCTAGAATCCAGGAGGGTACCATCACTATTAAAGTTTTACCTCTGAAAGCAGCAATCAAAAGTCCATGTATCCTTAGTCCTCATGTTTTAAAACAGATTTTAGTTTTCGACAGATTCAGTTAGGTTATAATCTGTAAAAAAATGCGAACCCTTTTTTGTCGGTGATTTTTGATGTCCTTTTTTCATGAGTCATGTCATATCTTATTAGTACTGTTTGATAACCCTTATTTCCACCTTTGGTTTAATTAGATTTTACAGATTGTCCCAATTTTTTCCCCAGCACATACCGGTAATCATTATTAAAACAGACATGTTATTTAGAATACATGGTGTCAGCACAATGTGTACATTCGGTGTTTTTAGTTTTCCGAGTTTCAGAACTGTAAAGCAGCTGTTCATTTTCATCAAGGAATCTGAGTTGTGATCCTTGAGAAAATGGAGAAAGCTATGAAGCTGAAAATTGCAGCGATTATTCTATACAGCACAACAAATAATCCCTGCAATTTGCAAGTGCATAGCTTTTTCTGTTCACAACTCAGATTCCTCAAGTCAAGTGACGAAAATGAACAGCGCCTTTTAAAAAGTACAACCAATGAATTTTGAAATCATCCCTAGATGCTATGGCAGCCATGTTTTTACTGGTGTTGGTGTCATCTGTCCATCGCACAGTTTCAAAAAAAAATCCTTTACTAGGTGTCCTTTACTAGGCTATCTGGTGTTGAGGTCATCGAATTCCCATGATTCTCGGTGGGAGCATGTTGACCCAAAGCTGACGCTAGGCACCCTGTCATGACCTCAACTGTATGCAGCGTACACCCCTGGGGACAAGGTTGTCCATTACAGACGACGAGCTGTCAACCTCGTCCCAGTTTCATAACAGCAAAGACTGGAATGTTTGTTGTTTAGTTTCAGCCCTCGCAATGAAAGCCTCCGAGACGAAAGAAGCAACGCCCCCTGTTGCCAGTGGTGAAAACCGTCTGCTAGAACCACAAACAAGTTCCGACAGTGTATTATCGAGTACGAACACCGAGACGCCATCTAGTAACACGACTACTGAGTCAGTGTGTCGAGGATTTAGGCCGCTGAGTGAGTATTATAGTTCAAGGTGGCAGTCACCCATCGAAGTGCTGACCGCATTCAACGTTTCTTAACTTCAGCCAAGAGGCTGACATGCCAACCACTAGGCCATGAATGGAATGGTTGGGTAGCTCTTGCATGTCTAATATTGCCCTAGGCATCTATTCTGTTGACTCTGAGTAACATTAATAGCCTAGTGGTTATTACATGTGCTTAGTAAGCAGTAGGTTACGGGTTCGAATCCAGCCCGGGCCATATGGGATTAATCATCCCTGGCTCTTCAGTCTGTCGCATGGGACAGTAAGCCGTGGTGCCTTGTACCTTGTGCCTTCGCAAGGACAAGTAAAAGACCTCATCCAAGTGAGGAACATGAGTAGCTTGAGATGGTCTCTTCCATACTTACCAGGGACAATAATGCTATGGCTTCGGCCCTGATGGAAAAATACAATGCAAACATCAACTCCATGCCAGGCCTATCCGAGCAGTTGAAAATTATGTTCTTTAGACATTAACTGATTATGACATTTTAATCTGTTTATTCCCGTTTTGCCAGGTTCGACACCACGACGCACGCCAAGTGCCGGTAGCACGCGGGAGAGGTCCAACGAAAAGGAACAGACGCCGTTAAATAACGATGAATTAGAAGTTATTCTACATCCGACGCATATTTTACGGTAAGAAACATCGACTGGCGAGACTCATCCCAGGGTAGGGCTGTCAGAGTGGTGTAATGGAAACATTGCACCTATCACCTCTGACGTCCAGGTTCAATCCCCAGTCAGAACCACGCTTCGTGTGTTAGAGAGGGCAACACTCTTTGACGGTGCAGGTAATCGCGAAAGCACTTCGGTTTCCTGCTGTAGTTGTAGTAGACACTATCACTCCAAAAGAGTGCAGCACCTGACGGTCAGTCTCATGAAGTCCCGCACGTCATTCCTGAACACGACGCGACCAAAAAAATCCAGTTGTTTCATCGATCATGACGTCGGGAAACAATTTGAATTTTTTTCGTCTCACCTCAAAACAACGTGAAATAACGTGCGGGACGTCATGACGCTGACCCGTCAGGTGTTGCACTCTTTTGGAGTGATATCGTCTATTGCACTTGCTACGGGAAGCAACTGATCTGATCGGTCGCTGGCGATGTACACACCGCACGTGCAAATTCAGCAACTCAGGGCCCGGTTGCACGAAACTCACGACAGCGCTATCTTGGTGTTAGCGCTAACTTGATGTTAAATGACGTAAAAGAACAATGGATTTTTACGTCATCTAACATGAAGATAGCGCTAACACCAAGATAGCGCTGTCGTGAGTTTCGTGCAACCGGCCCCAGGAATACCAGGAGTACTGCTGAGGCATGTACACAAGAGACCTATACCTTCTCAATACAGACGAACTCAGTACAATAATTTCTCTCATTTCAGATTGCAAACCAGTACGTCCAACCCCCAGGGCGAGATGGTCTACCTCTCGAACTTTTTCTGCCACGGCGAGAACTTGTTCGTGCAAGTTGAAACAACGGCGCCACCGCCGAAACGGAAAGCAAGAAAAAGGCGGAGTTTCCGGTAGGTGATGTTCGCACTTTTAGTTTTCAATCTGGAAATCCGCAGTAGAGAGTTGGTTCTGAATGGGCGGTACACCAATGCCAGGTAGAGGCGTTCCACTCTATCAACTTTTGTTTCATTTTCCAGAAAACGTTTTAGCACCAACCACCTCCCTCTACCGCAGCTCGGGAACCAGCATCTTGCATCAGTTTCAAGTCGGGAGGGCGGCGACGAATATTCGTCAGAAGCTTCGGAAATGGATACATATGGAACTGTAAGTATAGGGGCAGTATGAATAAAAAAATACCCCGTAAAGAAGAAAAGTTCGCGAATAACTGCCCCATATGTTGAAGTCCTTGACATAAAAACTGACATTTTAAACTGGTATCCTTCCAAGATGGCGGCCCCTGCAAGGGTCATCTGGTGCATGGCAAATTTGTGTTTAATTCTTCCGTCAGGGCTGAAGCCATAGCAGTATTGTCCATGGTCAAGTACGGAAGAGGCCATCTCTAGATACTCATGTTCCTCACTTGGATGGGGTCTTTTACTTGCCCTTGCAAAGGCGCACGGTACAAGGCACCACAGCCTATTGTCCCATGAGAAGGACGTGAAGACCCGGAAATGAAATAAAAAATAAATAAAAAAATATTTGCATGAGAAATTTACTCTAAATAAAAATATAAAAAATTAGATAAAACAAAAAGAAACCATTTAATGATCAAGGATTTTTGAAAAACATTAATTATTCCTTATTTCTTTACACTAGAAACGTTACAAATATTCAATACAGAAACCAAGTAATTGATATAAAGTATAATACTAATATCACACTTCACACTCTCTCATAATAACCACTTTCTATTAAAGATCCACTTCTATTAGAAATCAATTTTTGGGGCCAGTCCATATGTGACTGGTATTTATTTGTATTTGATGATGTACAGTCCTTCCTTGCTGTTACAAAATGTCACGTCCATAACTGTGGAATTGCCCCAATATGGCCCAGGGTTAAAAAAACCGGACCTGCCGTTGCTAAGCGGACATGATAACTACCAGGCTGTTAGGGCTCCTTGTGGCGTCTCCCATTCCCATTAAGATCCAACTTGTTTGAAAATCAAACTCTAACTTGGAGCAGGGCGTTAAAAATCTGAAACGTCTAATCATCAACACAGGCTCGACGAGACAACACCAAGAATAAACACGATGATGCTCTGCTGGTCGTTGACTTGGACGGAACGAACGACTCGGTACAAATTTGAAAACTTGGCGTGACGTCTATCTCACAACATACCTGTTTGGGTTTTTCTCACAATTTTGACAACTTGTTTTTTTCACGGGTGAATTCTGCTTAACACTCATCTTTCCCCACACTGTTATAAGACTTTAATTATCATTTGACGGCTCCGCCATCTTGGATTCGATTTTGTGGATGCGCACTTCTCTGCTCGGTTATGATGTGAAGCACTTTGAGAGTGTGTAACAATGGAAAGTGCTTAAGTCTCATAAACTCATCTGCCCCCAGGTTTGAGCAGACGGTATCTTCTGTTGACGCTTTCTAATAACCTTGGAAATGAATTGAAAAATTTTGAAGAAACTTTCTTCAGATGGTTTATAGGAACAACCTTTCTTCAAATATTTTTCAATCAATACCACAGGATGTGAGAAAACTTTGACAGAAGATGCCATGAGGTGCTCCCAAGTTTTGACCAGACGACAGTATCTTAGTCAACGTTCTCTAAAACCCTTGCCAATAAATTGGAAAAATCTGAAGAAACATTCTTCAGATGGTTGATAGGAACAACCTTTCTTCAAATATTTTTCAATCAATACCACAGGATGTGAGAAAACTTTGACAGAAGATGCCGTCTGCTGGACTCGTGGGGCAGATGGGTTAACGATAAAATTTGTTGATACTTCTTACCTTAGGAGTGCGAGTCTATTGAGCCTCTCGTACGGGGCACCTGGTCTCGAAAGGGAGTAAGTAAAATATGGCACCGCACCCAACGTAACGCCCGCTTAAGTCGATGATGTAAACAAACAGTGGATGAGTGATTTCGTTGTGCACCAAAACACAAACATCACGCTGTTGCTAGGAACAACGCTAACCTCCTGTGGTGAATTCAGTGTCGCCATCAGAAGGGGTGTGATCAGTTGAAGTAAAAGCCCTTTCGTGCAGTACAACTACACAGTAGTGTATACTACTGCTGTTACCGTACTGTAATCAGTCATGTCCCTCCTTGTGAGCAGTGGGGAATGATTATTTGAAATAACAGCTGTTTCATGTACTACCAAGTACACTGCAGTGTAGAGTAATGCCGTTCCTTTGAAAAACCATACTCCCACTGATTCTTAGTTGAAATACTGCCTTTTGCCGTTGGAAGGTGGTGGTTAGAAACATACCGCTACTGGGAATGACCGTGTCCACTAAACACAGTCTTCTGCAGCAGTGGTTGGTGTAATCGTGTGATGATCCTGTTGTAAAATGTCCTAGCACTACATCTTATAATTGTCACACTGCTACAGCTTTGGGTGTATTGTTGAAAATGTATGTTTGTGTTTGGTTTTATACTCCTTTGGACTGGAACAGTATGCTGCTTGTACGAGTAGGCCTACTTGGCTGAAAGTTTAAAACATTATGAGTCCTGTTTTGAAGTTTGTATCAAAAGCATCTAGGCCACATATTTAACCTCTGAACATGTATAACTGTAGCAACTCTATTTGAAGTTGAATGTTCTTATAGCCGACCACAGGTTATGGGTTGAAGCAGACGGCAAACAGATTCTCAGGTCGTGAACATGTGTAGCATAAAATTTCTTCAATATGGTATCTTTTTATACAGATTCCAGGCTGGATCAAACAGGAACTCGCCAACTCTGAAATCGACATGAATGACGGGAACGAGGCTGACGACACGGATAGCGATCGCGAACGACAGCCAGTGACGGTCGACGCGTCAATGTCAAGTATTCAGATAAACCGAGATCTTAGACCAGGTACGATCACGAGGCCTGGTACGATCACAAGGCCTGGTACGATCACAAGGCCTGGTACGATCACAAGGCCTGGTACGATCACAAGGCCTGGTATGATCACAAGGCCTGGTACGATCACAAGGCCTGGTATGATCACAAGGCCTGGTACGATCACAAGGCCTGGTACGATCACAAGGCCTTATCACATCTGCCCTCTAATGGGGAACCTGCAAAATTGTCCCATGTGGCGCCGCATAAGACCTGGGTTTTGCCCTGAACAGACCTGGTGACGAGGTTGCCACTCCTCGCCCGTTGTGAACTGATGTCCTAATTCGTCAACTGCCCTGCCTGAATTACTTCACGAAAAGGCCACTGATCTGTCAGTCATCACTGAATTTGTGTGAAAAAAAGCGCAGGGTTAAGATATGTGAGACAGTCTAGGAAAACCCGTCAGATGTCGCTGAATGATCAACTAGGGCTGTTAGATTGCCTGTGCATTGATCTACTAACTGTCTACCTCTTACGTAGTACATTTCAGCTATTGAAATGTGCAGGTTCACCAAGGCCATTAACATTTTCCTCAAACACGACATCCGACGAGTTTTCCTAGGCCGCCTCTTATATTCACCGTTGCGACAGGCCCTGCCATCTTGGATTTCTCAAAAATTCGCATATGTGGACTTACACATGATAGACAAATTTGTATATTGTGACCAATCACAGGTTATGATTTGCCTACCAGTAGAGCGCACACACGAAATCTCCATCAAAACCAAGATGGCGGAGGGCCATCAAAATGATGAACGTTGCAGATAACGTGATGTAGCCATTTTGTAGCAGCCTGGTAGAAATAAATCTAAACTTTGTTTGTTGCAGGTGATAAGACCAAAAGGAAACTCGCATCCTCTTCCACGGCACGGATGATCGAATCCCGGTCGAGGGCACAGTCGGGCCACCAGGGGTCAGCACGCCAGAAGATGAATGATCAAGAAAGTGGTGTGGAGTTTACGCCTGTTGATCCAATGTCAAGTAGTAGCGCGGAGGAAATCTCAGATTCTGGGTAAGAAATGGTTGGTGTGGTAGGAGGTTGAGTCCTGAGGAGAATAGTCTGGTACCATTGTTTAAATTTTATAGAACATCCATTGTGAAAAGTGCCAATGTTTCCCCTGTGCCACTCAACACCCGGACATATATTATCTCAACGTCTTATTTTTCCCAGGGTTCCTTTGGAGAGAAGACGCGAAACCCACCACGGGATTACTAACAAAGCGAAACTGAGCGTCGCGGCGCCGAGGAAGATATCAGCACCTGCGCCGTATAAGGCTAAAAATAGCCCGACAATGAGTCATAAACCGTTGAACCGGTTACGTGCGAAAGGTCGAAGGGGGTAAGTAGAAAATTCATCGCAAGATTGTCTGTTTTCGAACTGAGAGAGTGAACGCACTGAAATCCAGTTTTGATAATTTTCTCGCATGTTTCAATGTGCATGATTGGTTATCACATCCACTTTCCAAGCGGCAGGTCCCGGGTTTGAATCCAGCCTGGGCCATAAGGGATTAAATCATCCCTGGCTCTTCATGTTCGTCGCATAGGACAGTAAGCCATGGTGCCTTGTACCTTGTTCCTTTGGAAGGGCAAGTAAAAGATCCCATCCAAGTGAGGAACATGAGTAGCTTGAGATGGCCTCTTCCGTACTTACCATGGCCAATAATGCTTTGGCTTCAGCCCTGACAGAAAGGTACAAATACAAAATCATTTTGCCGTGTGTTCATTTTTCAGCGATGGATCGGGATCAACGTCTCCGGCGCAGAGAAGTCGTGAGGATTCAATGGAGGTGGGTTTGTCTTGGTTTGTCTATATCGGCGGGAGAGGGTGCTAGATTATGGTTTGGTGATTGGATAGGACTCCAAGTGGTACAGATGTTGAGCATTAGGGCCATAGAGTTCCTACCATGTCCACTCACCACTCAGTACTCTCAACTGGTCTGAAAGGATCAAGTGATGTGCTGAATGAGCTGCTCCTTGAGTTCCCCAGAAAGGTTTCTGGAGAGACTGGGGTAATAATGTGAAGTGCTTTGAGACTGTACAGTATTACAACTGGTCTGAAAGGATCAAGTGATGTACTGAATGAGCTGCTCCTTGAGTTCACCAGAAAGGTTTCTGGAGAGACTGGGGTAATAATGTGAAGTGCTTTGAGACTGTATTGAGTGGAAAAGGCTTGTCTACGTCTTGACACCTAAGTCGCTCTGAAGTTGAGTTGGCAGGTTGTGACCAGCATTTTGTCAATTTCAGTAGGCCTAGGCTTATTGTCTGTCTTTTGAAAAATCTGAGTGATTACATTTCTTCCTTTATCTCCTGGAGTTATTTTGGTTCATATAGACGATTCTCGAATTAGCAGATCTGTGCACTTCCGCTGAAATATCAACCAGAACCTCGATCTGAAACCGGCTGACGTGACGCAATCCATATTTCAGCAATGGTCAAGTCTGATGCAACGTCGTCGAAGTCACTGTCGTGGGGTTGTCTGTGAGATGTCATTCAGTTTCAGACCGAGGTTGTGTGTGCGATTTCGGCGGAAGTGCGCAGATCTTTGTCGTTTATGTCAATTTGAGATTTGTCTGTTTTGTACAACGTAAGACGGCTTTTGCTGCGAGAGGTCAATATTATTAATATTATTTGCCGTTTTTCCCAGGGCGAGCTCAACAAACTCAGGGTGGAGAAAGCAAAAATCGAACAACGCTTAGAAAAAATGGAAGTTCAGCATCGGAAACAGTCGGAGATCATAAAGAAGGAGTCGGAAAATATGGCGAAGGAGCGAGAACGGCAGTTGATGCAGGAGATTCACGCTCTACGGGGCGAGCTGATGAAACAGAACGACAAATTGAAAGATAACTATGACTGCATGAGAAGCTTACAGGTTAGTCGTCGAGGTTTTCGTTTTAATTCCAGTGCATCTCGCTGTGCAGGTACCTCTGCCTGGAGGATCTCGCTGTGCAGGGACCTCTGCCTGGAGGATCTCGCCGTGCAGGTACCTCTGCCTGGAGGATCTCGCTGTGCACGTACCTCTGCCTGGAGGATCTCGCTGTGCACGTACCTCTGCCTGGATGATCTCGCTGTGCACGTACCTCTGCCTGGAGGATCTCGCTGTGCAGGTACCTCTGCCTGAGCAGCTTGAGATGGCCTCTTCCATACTTACCAGGGCCAATGATGCTGTGACTTCAGTCCTGACACAAAAATACAATTGAAATACAAATACCAGCCATGTCATTGTTCCTTCACACGATGTGGGCTTCAGACACGTCTTGCAATTTTTCAGCATCATCAGACGTGCGTCATTCTGACATTACAAAATTGTGTGATCTATGACATCAGTCATTGACCTCTTGTTTATGCTAGACCACACAGAAAGTGTGACAGTACTACCACCACCTATTAGTAGTATGATGCATTTTCACAAACTAACCACCAGTGGGCACTGTAAGCACACTCAGGCTTCCTGTGGACTTGACCCTTTTTGATGGTCAGAGCCCGTCACAGTTTTTTTGGCCAGTATGGCATAGGATGGTTAATATTACCAGTCAGCAGGTGACTGGTCTCCAAAAAGTATTTTTCTATGTGTAACAACACTCACAATCAGATGATGGGAGAGGTGGACAGAATATATTACCTTTACTTTATATCAGTTGCGTGGTTTCTGTATTTGATTTTTGTAATATTTCCAGTATAAAGAAATACAAAATAATTAAAGTTTTCAAAAATCCTTGATCATAAAATGGTTTCTTTCTGTTTTGTCAAATTTCTTATAATTTTGTTTAGAACAGATTCCTTCTCAATTTTTTTTTTGTGTTGCGTCGGCCCCTGACCTAGATGTCATTTTTCCTTCATTTTACATGCCAGACAGTGTGGGCTATAGACATGTCTTGCGATGTTTCAGCGTGATCTAGTCTCGCTCCACCATCCTCTCCTGCTAGTTTACGACAAATTTCGTCACCGCTAGGTGGCGAGTGTCCATCTGAGCATCCGAATCTGATTGGCCAAAGGCAGATTTGACATCATCAAACACACATTTTCCCATTAACTAACCGCCAAAAACACTATAACACTTTCTGTGCAGTCAGTCAGCCCTTGTTGATGGTTACTGCCCCATCACAGGTTTTTTGGCCAGTATGGCATAGGAACGTTAATATTGCCAGTCAACAGGTGACTGGTCTCCAAAAAGTATTTTTCTATGTGTAAAAACACTCACAATCAGATGATGGGAGAGGTGGACAGAATATATTACCTTTATTTTATATCAGTTGCGTGGTTTCTGTTTGTAATATTTATGGTATAAAGAAATACATAATAATTAAAGTTTTCAAAAATCCTTGATCATAAAATGGTTTCTTTCTGTTTTGTCAAATTTCTTATAATTTTGTTTTGAGCAGATTCCTTCTCAAATATTTTTTTGTGTGTGTTGCGTCGGCCCCTGACCTAGATGTCATTTTTCCTTCATTTTACATGCCAGACAGTGTGGGCTGGTCTTGCGATGTTTCATCGTGATCTAGTCTCATTCCACCATCCTCTCACTCTAGTTACACAGGCGAGAGTCTGGTAGAAAAGACGACAAATTTCGTTACCGCTAGGTGGCGAGTGTCCAGCTCAGAGCATCCGAATCTGATTGGCCAACGGCTGATTTGACATCATCACGCATTTTCCTGATTTTTTGGGTGCCATTCAGGTGGCCCTCCTGGCCACACCCACCAGCAATGCCGCGCCAGACGCCCATATCTTGGTAACTTAAGTCATTAGGAATATTAATATATGCAAGACAATTGGTACGCTTTCCAGCTAGGCTGACCCCCTCGGGCTCCCGGTCTATATCTTTAATATTACCAGTCAATAGGTGACTGGTCTCCAAAAAGTTTCTTTACGATCACAAGGCCTGGTACGATCACAAGGCCTGGTACGATCACAAGGCCTGGTACGATCACAAGGCCTGGTACGATCACAAGGCCTGGTACGATCACAAGGCCTGGTATGATCACAAGGCCTGGTACGATCACAAGGCCTGGTATGATCACAAGGCCTGGTATGATCACAAGGCCTGGTACGATCACAAGGCCTGGTACGATCACAAGGCCTTATCACATCTGCCCTCTAATGGGGAACCTCCAAAATTGTCCCATGTGGCGTCGCGTAAGACCTGGATCTTGCCCTGAACAGACCTGGTGACGAGGTTGCCACTCCTCGCCCGTTGTGAACTGATGTCCTAATTTGTCAACTGCCCTGCCTGAATTACTTCTCAAAAAGGCCACTGATCTGTCAGTCTCATTGAAATTGTGTGAAAAAAAAGCGCAGGGTTATCTGTATATGTGAGACAGTCTAGGAAAACCCGTTGGATGTCGCTGAATGATCAACAAGGGTTGTCAGATTGCCTGTGCATTGATCTACTACTGTTCACCTGTTACATAGTACATTTCAGCTAATGAAATGTGCAGGTTCACCAAGGCCATTAACACTTTCCTTAAACTCGACATCTGACGAGTTTTCCTAGACCGCCTCTTATATTCACCGTTGCGACAGGCCCCGCCGTCTTGGACTTCTCAAAAACTCGCATATGTGGACTTACACGTGATAGGCAAATTTGCATATTGTGACCAATCACAGGTTATGATTTGCCTACCAGTAGAGCGCACACACGAAATCTCCATCAAAAGCAAGATGGAGGAGGGCCGTCGAAACGATGAACACTGCAGATAGGATGTAGCCATTTTGTAGCAGCCTGGTAGAAATAAATCTAAATTTGTTTGCCGCAGGTGATAAGACCAAAAGAAAACTCGCATCCTCTTCCACGGCACGGATGATCGAATCCCGATCTAGGGCGCAGTCGGGCCACCAGGGGTCAGCACGCCAGAAGATGAATGATCAAGAAAGTGGTGTGGAGTTTACGCCAGTGGATCCAATGTCAAGTAGTAGCGCGGAGGAAATCTCAGATTCTGGGTAAGAAATGGTTGGTGTGGTAGGAGGTTGAGTCCTGAGGAGAATAGTCTGGTGTCATTGTAAATTTTATAGAACATCCATTGTGAAAAGTGCCAATGTTTCAACTGCGCCACTCAACACCCGGGCATATATTTAATATCTCGGCGTCTTATTTTTTCCCAGGGTTCCTTTGGAGAGAAGACGCGAGACCCACCACGGGATAACTAACAAAGCGAAACTGAGCGTCGCTGCGCCGAGGAAGATATCAGCACCTGCGCCGTATAAGGCTAAAAATAGCCCGACAATGAGTCATAAACCGTTGAACCGGTTACGTGCGAAAGGTCGAAGGGGGTAAGTAGAAAATTCATCGCAATGAAGATTGTCTCTTTTCGGACAGAGAGCGAACGCACTGGTGATTTTCTAGCACGGTTCAATGTGCATCATTGGTTATTCTGTCTGTTTACCAAGCGGTAGGTCCCGGATTCGAATCCAGCCCAGGCCATATGGGATTTCATTCCCGGCTCTTCACATCCGTCGCATGGGACAGTGAGCCGTGGTGCCTTGTACCTTGTTCCTTTGTAAGGGCAAGTAAAAGACCCCATCCAAGTGAGGAACATGAGTAGCAGGAGATGGCCTCTTCCGTACTTACCAGGACCAATAATGCTACGGCTTCGGCCCTGATGGAAAGATACAAACGCAAATACAAAATCATTTTGCCGTGTGTTCGTTTTTCAGCGATGGATCGGGATCAACATCTCCGGCACAGAGAAGTCGTGAAGACTCAATGGAGGTGGGTTTGCCAATATCGGCGGGAGAGGGTGGTAGATTATGGTTTGGTGATTGGATAGGACTCCAAGGGGTGCAGATGTTGAGCATCAGGGCCATAGAGTTCCTACCCTGCCCAGTTGCCCCTCAGTATTCTCAACTGGTCTGAAAGGATCAAGTGATGTGCTGAATGAACTGCTCCTTGAGTTCACCAGAAAGGTTTCTGGAGAGACTGGGGTAATAATGTGAAGTGCTTTGAGACTGCATTGAGTGGAAAAGGCTTGTCTACGTCTTGACACCTAAGTCGCTCTGAAGTTGGCAGGTTGAGACCAACATTTTGTCAATTTCTGTAGGCCTAGGCTTATTGTCTGTCTTTTGTAAAATCTGAGTGATTACATTTCCTTTATCTCTTGGAGTTATTTTGCTTCATCCTGGTTCATATAGACCATTCTCGAATTTGCAGATCTGCAAACTTCCGCTGAAATCTCAACCAGAACCTCGATCTGAAACCGGCTGACGTGGCGCCATCCATGATTCAGCAATGGTCGAGTCTGATGCAACGTCGTCAAAGTCACTGTCGTGGGGTTGTCTGTGTCATGTCATTCAGTTTCAGACCGAGGTTGTGTGTGCGATTTCGGCGGAAGTGCGCAGATCTTTGTCGTTTATGTCAATTTGAGATTTGTCTGTTTTGTACAACGTAAGACGGCTTTTGCTGCGAGAGGTCAATATTATTAATATTATTTGCCGTTTTTTCCAGGGCGAGCTCAACAAACTCAGGGTGGAGAAAGCAAAAATCGAACAACGCTTAGAAAAAATGGAAGTTCAGCATCGGAAACAGTCGGAGATCATAAAGAAAGAGTCGGAAAATATGGCGAAGGAGCGAGAACGGCAGTTGATGCAGGAGATTCACGCTCTACGGGGCGAGCTGATGAAACAGAACGACAAATTGAAAGATAACTATGACTGCATGAGAAGCTTACAGGTTAGTCGTCGAGGTTTTCGTTTTTAATTCCAGTGCATCTCGCTGTGCAGGTACCTCTGCCTGGAGGATCTCGCTGTGCAGGGACCTCTGCCTGGAGGATCTCGCCGTGCAGGTACCTCTGCCTGGAGGATCTCGCTGTGCAGGTACCTCTGCCTGGAGGATCTCGCTGTGCACGTACCTCTGCCTGGATGATCTCGCTGTGCACGTACCTCTGCCTGGAGGATCTCGCTGTGCAGGTACCTCTGCCTGAGCAGCTTGAGATGGCCTCTTCCATACTTACCAGGGCCAATGATGCTGTGGCTTCAGTCCTGACACAAAAATACAATTGAAATACAAATACCAGCCATGTCATTGTTCCTTCACACGATGTGGGCTTCAGACACACAATTTTTCAGCATCATCAGACGTGCGTCATTCTGACATTACAAAATTGCGTGATCTATGACATCAGTCATTGACCTCTTGTTTACGCTAGACCACACAGAAAGTGTGACAGTACTACCACCACCTATGAGGCCATTCTTTTTATATTACTTGTTTGGCGGATTTCTTTGCTGTAAACCTAATATAGGAGATCGGAATAAAAATAAAAATAAAATCCAAAAATAAAATAAAAACTAACTCAACCATGGCAGCATCAGGACGAATTAAGGCAAAACTTAAGTTACAAGGCTGGACACATCACAGACATGACAGAGGGAACAGATAGATCATGCTTCTAAATCCAATTCTGTCATCTGCTCATGTGCAAAGTCAAAAGGTGTCACTTTTATTTCGGATATCAGGGTTTTTAAGATCGGGGGCAATAAAAAATGACAATTTTTCCAATTTTATTTTTTTTTCAAAAAAGCCCAAAACTAACATCGGCGGATCCGCCAAACAAGTAATAAAAAACGAATAGCCTGAGTAGTAAAATGCATTTTCACAAACTAACCGCCAGTGGGCACTGAAACCACTCTCAGACGTTCTGTGGACTCGACCCTCTTTGATGGTCAGAGCCCGTCACAGGTTTTTGGCCAGTATGGCATAGGATGGTTAATAATACCAGTCAGCAGGTGACTGGTCTCCAAAAAGTATTTTTCTATGTGTAACAACACTCACAATCAGATGATGGGAGAGGTGGACAGAATATATTACCTTTACTTTATATCAGTTGCGTGGTTTCTGTATTTGATTTTTGTAATATTTCCAGTATAAAGAAATACAAAATAATTAAAGTTTTCAAAAATCCTTGATCATAAAATGGTTTCTTTCTGTTTTGTCAAATTTCTTATAATTTTGTTTAGAACAGATTCCTTCTCAATTTTTTTTTTGTGTTGCGTCGGCCCCTGACCTAGATGTCATTTTTCCTTCATTTTACATGCCAGACAGTGTGGGCTATAGACATGTCTTGCGATGTTTCAGCGTGATCTAGTCTCGCTCCACCATCCTCTCCTGCTAGTTTACGACAAATTTCGTCACCGCTAGGTGGCGAGTGTCCATCTGAGCATCCGAATCTGATTGGCCAAAGGCAGATTTGACATCATCAAACACACATTTTCCCATTAACTAACCGCCAAAAACACTATAACACTTTCTGTGCAGTCAGTCAGCCCTTGTTGATGGTTACTGCCCCATCACAGGCTTTTTGGCCAGTATGGCATAGGAACGTTAATATTACCAGTCAACAGGTGACTGGTCTCCAAAAAGTATTTTTCTATGTGTAATAACACTCACAATCAGATGATGGGAGAGGTGGACAGAATATATTACCTTTATTTTATATCAGTTGCGTGGTTTCTGTTTTTAATATTTCTGGTATAAAGAAATACATAATAATTAAAGTTTTCAAAAATCCTTGATCATAAAATGGTTTCTTTCTGTTTTGTCAAATTTCTTATAATTTTGTTTTGAACAGATTCCTTCTCAAATATTTTTTTTTGTGTTGCGTCGGCCCCTGACCTAGATGTCATTTTTCCTTCATTTTACATGCCAGACAGTGGGGGCTATAGACATGTCTTGCAATGTTTCAGCTTCATCTATGATGCGATGCATTTGGTAAACAGAGCCTTAGAGAATATGTTGCAGAAATACACCTTCCCACATTGACTAATTTTACATACCGGTAATCTTACATCACCTGGTTAATCTGAGCCACTGACCTAATTACACCTTGCACCCCCCTGATTATAAGTGAGTCATTCCAGTCCTCTACACATAAGCAATCATGTGTATTAAGACAAGGGGGAATGCATAATGGTTACGGCCCAAACAGGCTGCAAATTTAGCATTGTAAAATCGTTAATTTTCATCGGATTTGAAAATTTAAAGCAGTTTTTTGATATAACAAAGAATTCTCTGTTCAACTGCATAACTTTCCGGCAAGGCAACAGCCTATTTTCCATTTTGTTATAAATCAGGCAGAGAAGGAAAACAATAGGATTACGCAATATCAACATCTTAGATCTCTTATCTGGACCCCTCTGAAATGCGTTTCACAGGGGTCAAATGGGTCGGTGGAGCCTAAGGAATGTAGATGTAGTCAGTGGTGACAAAACGGCACACTCAGTGGTGACAAAACGGCACACTCAGTGGTGACAAAACGGCACACTCAGATATAAACAAACAAAATGTAAATAAACAACGAATTCCGTGGCCTGCAAAAATAGCCGTGATACATTATCTTTAATATTACCAGTCAATAGGTGACTGGTCTCCAAAAAGTTTCTTTTATATGTAGCAATAGTCTCAATGCAATGAAAGAGGTCACATTGATAAGATATATTATTATGATTTTGCATCAATTACTTGGTTTCTCTATTGAGTCTTTTTAAGATTTCTAGGTTAAAGAAATAAGAGAAATTACTGTTTTTCAAAAATCCTTGATCATAAAATGGTTTCTTTTTATTCAAGCAATTTTCTTATATTTTTCTTTAGAATGGATTCCTTCTGCAAATATTTTATTCCTGTGGCACCCCCGACTTGGCCTAGATGTCGTTTTTTCCTTTGTTATACATGCCAGACAGTCTGGGCTACAGATATCCCAATAACCACTGACAAAGACACATGAGTGCACCATGTGTAGATGCTGTCTAAACCAGTGTATCCGCACATCATTTCATGTCTTGAGGTGAGACGAAAAAAATCAAATTGTTTCACGACGCCATGATCGCTGAAACAACTGGATTTTTTTGAGTCACATCATGGCGTTCAGAAATGACGCTGGTGCTGCGCTCTTTTGGAGTGATAGAGTCTATTCTCTTGTTCGTCCCATGGCCTGGGGGGTTTTGTTCAGTTCAGCTTTAACTCTATCTGTATCTCTTTTCAGGAAGAGTTACTCAAAGTCCAATCAGAGCAACGGCGTATGACGGCACGGGAACAACGTGCAAAACAACAACAACCACAACGAGACAGTAAAGTCTGTTCGCTGCAGTGAGGGACTTGATTGTCAACAGGTGGCAGCACTGTGCCAGCCGTCAGACCGTGAACAACACATATCCGTTTAATAAGAATATAACAAGAGATCATATCTTGAATAGTTTTCGAAAGATTTCTGCAGCTGGGACTCCAAATCCACGATGGCAAAAGTTCTGCATAATAGATAGTTCTCAAATTGACGTAAACGACAAAGATCTGCACACTTCCGCCGAAATCTCAACCACAACCTCGATCTGGAACCGGCTGACATGATGCCATCCATGATTCAGCAATAGTCAAGTCTGACGCAAGGTCTTTGACGTCACTATAGAGAAACTTCACGTGACGTCATCATTGACGTCATAATTCGCACGTCAGCCATGTTGGACGTCATTTGAAGCTACGAATGCGTTGGACGTGACGTCCAACATGGCGGCATCTCGTCGCGGCAGTGACGTCACAATCGTCGCTGCACTTCCTCTATCGTGGGATTGTCTGCGTCACGTCATTCACTTTCAGACCTAGGTTGTGGTTGAGATTTCGGCGGAAGTGCGCAGATCTTTGTCATTTACGTCGATTTGAGAACAGTCTATAGTCCCAAGGCAAAATGACCATTGGTTCGATGTTTCAAGATGCATGCCGTCACACACGTTGTCATATTTGCATGTCCAGGGATCACACACAGTCTGCCGGGCCGGGCCGGGCTTGGTTTGAACCTCAGGTTGATTAATGGCTCAAGTCACATTCTAAACAGAGATACCAGTATTCCATCCAGTTATTTACCTTGTATATATCTATTTCTACATATTTTGTCCATTTGTTCGTGTCTAGGGGCCATAGTTTTAGTTCACTACCAAAGTGCTACTGCTGCAATACTGTAGTCATTGGCTGCTATTTTGTAGTCATTGGCTGCCATTATGGTAGCCATTGGCTGCCATTACGGTAGTCATTGGCTGCCATTCCTCTAGCCATTGGCTGCCATTACGGTAGTCATTGGCTGCCATTCCTCTAGCCATTGGCTGCCATTACGGTAGTCATTGGCTGCCATTACGGTAGTCATTGGCTGCCATTACGATAGTCATTGGCTGCTACGATTGTATTCAGTGGCTGCCATTACTGTAGTCATTGGCCAGGTACCATTTAAGTCCTTAATATTCTTTTGTGTTGTAATCGTCATGATCATGAATTTGCATCCATAACGATTTGTTGACCATACGTGCTGTAGGCCCTAGAAAAGAGTTTTCATAAACTTACCTGTTTTAAGTTGTAGTGATTACGCACACAAGAATACTACGTTGTTGAGCGTAGTATCAGTGTCGCCAACGTCCCAGTTTACAGCCGGCGTAACACGTTGGAGTGTTCCCCATTTTTGAGTGTTCCCCTGCTACTGTTTAAAGGAATAAGCTGCGACTTGACAATGGTGGACACACAGCGAAACGTGAGAAAACATGTTTTACAAGGATACAATAAACTACTCAAACCTGTCGATATGCTAGAATTTTCTGAACAATAAGGGGAAACATTGACATCGGGAAACACTGGCATATGTTACACCGGCATTGATGTGGTTACAGACTCGTAAGTGTTACGAAAAAGACACAAATAATAATGTGCAAAAAGTGATTTTAGTGGGATCAAACACAATGTTGGTATGGTTATTTTATTTTACTATTGTTTACATGTATGTATTGTACAGTATTCCTTTACTGTAATGTTAAATCCGTCCTACTTTTATAAAAAGTCGACAAAATCAAATATTTTTTAGTTCTCCACAATTTTTTCGTAGGCAAGCAAGAAATAGTTTATGCAAACTTGGAGAGAAAGAAGAAACTATAAAGGGAATTATTTTCCTATCTCTTAACAATAGGACATCATTGGTCATCAGTTTACTCAACTATTCCATCAGTTTACTCAACTATTCCATCAGTTTACTCAACTATTCCATCAGTTTACTCAACTATTCCATCAGTTTACTCAACTTATTCCATCAGTTTACTCAACTATTCCATCAGTTTACTCAACTATTCCATCAGTTTACTCAACTTTTCGAGTCCGGCAACATCTTAGCTCGACCCAATGGAATGCGGAAGTTAGGCAATATATATATATACTGTTTATTTCGTACAAATTATATATTAGTTGGATTTTCCACGGATCTTTAATCACACACAACTCTTGAATAACCGATCGACAATGGGATCAGACTATGCAGACAAGACTTTAGTGGTGCCCAATCCTGTGCAACGGATCACCACCGGTTACGCAGGTCAAATGCGTAATTGAAAACCGCAAATTCCTGTCTCATATCCTGACTTCCGCATTACATTGGATCACGCTTAGATGTTGCCAGACTTTACTACTGCTGTCCACTTCTATTGTCAACCTGCAAAGATGTACATTACAGCTATTTTGTTGTAAGGCCATTAATCCTTTCCTCGGTTGTGGCATGCATCTACTTTTGCTAGATCGGGTCACGAATCCTTAATTTCATCTTCTGTAATTCCAAAAATTCTTCCACTTTTGGCTCTCTATGGGCAACTCACCCATAGAAAACTACGGGCAGTCGTTTGTCTTAGTGTCAGTCCAATGGAAACCAACAGTGGTGAAATGCCCATCGAGAGCCAACTTTCATGAGAAAACCCTCATGTGGCGGAGCGAGCGAGCACATTTTAGCTCCATTTCCATTACAATGGACTCCGCCATGGTTTGCGGCGGGCGGTGCAGTTCTCACAGGGTTTTGAATAATCCTTTGATGGTTTAACAACAATACACGGTGTGCGAACTTGTCTGCCCCCAGAGTCCAGCAGACGGCATCTTCTGTCAAAGTTTTCTCACATCCTGTGGTATTGATTGAGAAATATTTGAAGAAAGGTTGTTCCTATCAACCATCTGAAGAATGTTTCTTCAGATTTTTTCAAATTCATTTCAGGGGATTTTAGAAAACTTCAACAGAAGATCTGGGGCTGATGAGTTAATCATCCAAAGGTGTCTGTGAAAACCACTCCGCTCGCCACAAATCATGGTGGAATCCGCTGCTGTGGAAACAGGCCTTTAAAGTTGCTGGTACATGTAACTATTTGAATTGTATCCGGTTTCGCCGAGGTCGGGAAATCCCGCCAACTGGGTCTTTTCCACCTCCACTCCACTCTCCTCATACGACCTCATTTGTGCGTTATTCGCTCGTGCGGTCTTCCCTTTGTATTCGCCACGAAAGTGCGTCTGCTCATGACGGATCTTATCCCCCCTGGCATTAAACGCCTTCCCACAATGCTGGCAGGGGTACGGTTTCAAGCCGGTGTGGGTCCGTTCGTGTTTTATCTTGTTGCTGATATTCGTGAAGGTTTTCTCACACTGGCTGCACTTATACGGTCGCTCGCCGGAGTGCGTACGGAGGTGAATTGTCAAATGATTGCTGTAGTTGAACGCTTTACCGCATTGTTTACACTTATACGGTCTGATGTCGGTGTGGATGCGTTCATGAACGACCACACTTTGCCGCTCGGTGAAAGCCTTCCCGCAAACCTGACAGATGAAGGGTTTTTCGCCTGTATGTTTACGTGCGTGTTTAATCCGGTCCTTTTCCCGTACAAATCCCTTACCGCATTCCGTACACTTATACGGTTTATCGATCATGTGGGTCTCCTTGTGTTTTGTTAGGTCGCCACCGCGGGTGAACCGTCTACCGCACTGGTCGCACTTATGTGGGCGTTCACCCGTATGCATACGTTGATGAATGATGAGATTACTCCCCTGGGTAAAAAACTTCCCGCACGTTTCACACTTATACGGTTTTTCACCCGTATGAGTGCGTTCGTGCATCATAAGCGAGCTTTTCACCACAAAACCTTTGCCGCAAACCGTGCAGACAAATGGTTTGTCACCCGCGTGGATGCGTTGGTGGACGGCGAGATAGTACTTATAGAGGAAGGTTTTACCACAAATAGTACAGGAGTTTGCTTTCCCGCCGTCGATGTGCATTGAACGGTGCACTCGTAAATGTTTCATATGGGAGTACGCCCGACCGCAAACTTCGCACACAAATTGCTTCTTTTTCCGGTGGGTCTGCTGATGATCATTATAATAACGCCGCTTAGCGAACGTTTTACCGCATGTCTCACATATAAACGGTCGATCATTCCCATGGTCCTCCCGTTCATGTTCCCGCAGTTGGGAAAGTTTCAGAAACTCATGGTCACATATTTCGCAATAATACGGCATTTCCCCGTGACGGGTGTGCTGATGAGCCTGCATGCTGGCTTTCGATGAGTAATACCTCCCGCAATGACACCGGAATGTTTTTCCATCAGAGCTAGCGTCCTTCTGGACAACTTTTTCTGCTTTCACTGCCAGTTTTGCATTCGAGCGCTGACCGGCGTTAACCTTCGACGCCTTCTTCTTCAGCCCAGACTTCGTACCACTTTTCGTACCACCTTTCACATCACCTTTATCACCACCCTCCATCTCACCAGAAAAACTCCCAGTCTCAGCAGCCATCGTCATGTCAACCGGTCCATCATCAAAAACACAGACGTGTTTTTTCAGCAGAAGGTTAGAACTAAATCCTTGGTCACATTTCGTGCAATGATAATTCTTCTTCACCCTTCGTTCTGGGCGGCGTGGTACATGTACCGCCGGTTCAATGACCATTTCGTCCATAACTTTCGTTACCTTAACACGTTTGCTTTTTCTCTTGGGCACAAATTTAGGCCACCCCCTCTTTTTGAGTTTAGAAGGACCCTTTTCACGAGATTTTGGAGGAACTTTTTCCTGAGGTTTCGTAAGAGGCACTGACTTTGCCTCAGGAAAAACCGGCGCGCCAGCAGCAGCGCCGGATTTTCCTAAAGGGACTATGACATCACGCAAGACATCCGATATTTTCTCAGTTATAACGTCCTGGTTGAAGTCACCGGTGACGCTCGTCAGCGCCGACGAGATCTTCTCCGATAGCATCAGGATCATCTGGCGGGGGTCGCTGTTTAGTATGTTGCCTGTACCACCAGGGGGTGTTGCTGGACCTGCCGATGATGACTGGGTGGAATATTTGGCATAAGTAGAATGATCCCAGGATTCAGGAAGAAGTGAGCGGCTAACAGGAGCTGAAATGAAGTGGAAAGATTCTGACGATTTCTCTAAGAAGATTTACATGCAAAAAGGCTTTACGTGAGTACACTACGTCTGATGCATTTCAACAGAAACAAAGGGGACTTTAGTGGTATAGTGGAAATAGTGGTGCGTGGCACCTCTGAGGTTAAAGTTCAAATTCAGTCGGACCTTTACCCCGCTGGCAGATCCAGCGGATGGCTCTATATGTGATGGAGTGAGCAACTCCCTTCAAAGTCCAGGTTTTCTCCAGGAGGTCCAGAAACATACCTTCATCACTCTGTTTGCCAGTGTCGATTTCAACCTGTCCTATGTCTTCAGCTTCGATTTCAGTTTCAGATCCAGATGTCTCCTTTAAAACATTAGAATGAAACAAGCATCAAATACTGACTGAGAAATACTAGTAGAACTCATCTTGGAATATCAAGGGTGACAGTCACTTCACCTTCTAACTGCTATGCAGTCTGAAGGCGTAGCAATACGAACCCTTGATATACTGCCATAATTCCAACAGACACGATAGTGGGGCAGAGCGGATCAACCTGCCATATCTGAGGTTCTGGGTTCAATGATCCCTGGGACCTGTTCTTCATGTGGTATAGCTCATATCTGGCGAAGAGCTCTCGAATCAGTATCTAAGAATTGAAGAAACATGGAAGACACTGTACATTCTCTGCAGGTAAACATGACTCACATTTTCAACTTTAACATTCCTGTGTAGTGGATCCTCAACTTGTATTTTCAACAATCCGCTGCCGATATTTGGTGCATTTTCATCATCATCCGTCAAAGTGTCCGCCTCAAACTTTCCAGAATCTTTTTGTGATTGGTCAGTTTGGTGTCCGTCTGACCTGTTTTCTGCACCATCGATGGCAGGTTGGTGTCCGTCTGACCTGTCGTCTACACCATCGATGGCAGGCTGGTGTCCGTCTGACCTGTCGTCTACACCATCGATGGCAGGCTGGTGTCCGTCTGACCTGTCGTCTACACCATCGATGGCAGGTTGGCATGGTTGGTGTCCGTCTGACCTGTCGTCTACACCATCGATGGCAGGCTGGTGTCCGTCTGACCTGTCGTCTACACCATCGATGGCAGGTTGGTGTTCGTCTGACCTGGCGTCTACACCATCGATGGCAGGCTGGTGTTCGCGGTCAAGAGAATTGGATTCTTGCTCTGTCTCCCTCTCGACGACAGACATGACAGGGACCTCTTGTTCAGAGGGTTCATTCCTAAGATGATTTTCAAGATCGTGGTTTTCCATGATGGGTGAACCAACCGTGCTGAGTAGCTAGCAACCTGAAAAAACAAGCAAGCAAGGGGTAGGGTCAGGAACAGAGTTAGGGTGGGGGACCCGGATAATCAGTCAGTGTGTGTGATGGTGATTTACTGATGATTGGCTTCTCAATCATGTCAATCTGTTTCTTGACTTTACTTTTTTACTTTTCTTTTCTGCCTTTTTTCCTCGCCGAGAAAATTCAACTGACATTTTTTAGCTTTCTTACAATAGCAACTACTACCGGTAATTGAAATTACTCTCAACAGTTATTTTAGCTTGGTTCTCACCTACTGATTGCAAAAAAACGACAAAATTAGGGAAAATTTGGAAATTTTACAAATTTTTGGGACTCGCGCATGGAGTGTGTATGAAGTACCCTAACCTTGGATCCAGGAATTCGGTATGTACATGTTGTACGTGCATGGAATACGTGAAAGTGCTCTCTAGGTTCGAGGTTGCCAAGTGGTACGTTGAGCGAGTAGCTGGACGTTAAATCTGCCGGTGCGTAGTCGGAACGCGCGCACTGCTTTGTTTCGAATTGAAAAATATTGACGAACAAATCCGTGACCATCCGCATATTCGTTGACTTTTATCGAAAATTATTCATTTCCCCTGAAACTTAACATCTTCAAGATGTCGATCGGTGTTCCAATCAAAGTTTTACACGAGGCAGAAGGTCATGTTGTGACCTGTGAAACCACCGCTGGTGAAGTGTACAGGGGAAAACTTGTGGAAGCTGAGGACAATATGAACTGCCAGATGTCGAACATTACAGTGACCCTACGTAATGGCCAAGTGGAACAGCTGGAGAATGTATACATCAGGGGCAGTAAAATAAGATTCCTCATTCTACCCGACATGTTGAAAAACGCACCGATGTTTCGTAAAGTTCAAGGCAAAGGTGGCGGCGCTGGACGTGGAAAATCAGCCATTCTTCGAGCACAAGCTGCTGCGAGAGGACGCGGTCGGGGACGTGGTGGTGATCGTGATCGTGGTGGCTTCAGGGGCGGCAGAGGAGGCGGACGGTCGTAGTTCGTCAGCGACCGAGCAGTTCGTGCATCTTTTTCGGCAGTCAATATTCTGGAACTCTTCATTGCGTTGCCATTGCAATACGACTTAAACGTTTAACGAACAGAAACGGACATTTTCAAAAGTTTGGTGGCATCCCTTATTATTACGGCAGGTCAGAAAGTTAGTTGCAACACGACGAAGATCAGAGGCAGTTTTGGGAACGAAAATTGCACAACATATTTTTACTTGGGAAAACAGAGTTTGACGTTGTGCCAAGAATTGATTGTTGAACTGAAAGTGAAACCGAAAAAACTTTCCGGCATCGCCTCACCGAAATGAGAAAGGAACTTTTTTATACAAGAAAATTTTTACATACCGGTACAAACTTTGTCTTATTCCTAGGAGCAACTTTGATGTATCGTCGATGTGATCATGAAAAGTGGATCATGAAAAGTGGACCACATACAGAGGGTACACCTACTGACTCTTCAAAAATTTGAACTGATGTTGACACGTTCTGAAGGAGATTTGCCGTTTCCTGAAAGAATTTTCTTCATATCTGAACATTTCTCGAGAGTTGTAATAGAACCAGTCAACCTAGATGTAAACTCTACAAATTTTTATAGCTTGTAATTTTCCAACTTAATTCATATCTCGTAAAACTTCTCCTGGTCTAACACTGCCAATTATTTGAAAAATTGTAAAAAATGTTTTTAAAATTCTAGAAAGAGGTTTTGCCAGTGGGGTAGGCCAGAAAAATTTGGAGCTGGGCAGGTGTTTTTTTAGCTTTTGCTTATTTCGGTCGACTTGCACTGTAAACCAATGTGACATGTATGAAGAAATTCTTGACATTAGGAATATTGTAGTTTTGCAGAAATATTTGTGACTACCATAATGTTCTTGTGATGTTAGAGATATTGCCATGTCCTCATTACAGTATTTCCACTGCTATCACCTGTTTTGCCCAACAGATTTGTTGATCAATTCATTTATGCATCCTCAAACATCCTGAGGGGGAGCCACTCTGCGCGGTGGCCTACCTTGGCTAAAAAATGATGACAATCTTATCAGATCTGAGAAGTTGCAAAAATCTGTTGTCAACATGCCTGTTCGGATTGAAAGGACCTTGAGTTGGCTTGTAGACAGTTGTTGTAGAATTTCTGAACTTTGACTCCGAGGAGAATGACCTCTGGTGGGTTCTGAGGAATTCTTACTAGTTGTGGCCAACTTGATTCTGTTGAGACAGTGTTTGATTAAAGCAGTGAGCGACCACACCTGTTTTTTCCCACAGAAGCTAAAACCCTGACAGGTCTGGAGGTTTTAAAAGATAAATTATGATAATTGACATCCCTTGATTCTAATTGGCTGGTGTAGTAACCAATCACACTGTCTGTTTCTCATCTTCAATGGTAGAGAATGTGTTGGACATTGGTAACTCCTGGCCTGGAAGTTGGTTGAGGTCAGTTTTCAAATTGTTTTCAGTTTTAAATTCTATTTAGCATAAAGTTCAGTACCTCCAGCCCTAGAGGGGTTAACCAAATATGGCCTACCCGATAGAAAATGGCAAGTGCAAGTAGTAGGGGAGCCAAAGGCCAGAATTGTGCAAAATAAGGGTTGGAGGTTGCACAAACAGATATACAATTGCTGTTAAAATTTTTTGGTAGGTATATCTGTTCTAAATAAGAATTGGGAGGACTGCTCGGTCATCTCTCTTGCGAACTCCTGTTATGGACCATTTTATAGTTTGCTACTGACTTTATCATTGTACTGGTGGACTTGGGTTTTGTACAGGGGCATGGAAACCAATGTACAGCTAACTTCTGAATGGTTGGGTTTAGACTCTATAAATGTATTACCAACAGATAGAAATATGGTGCCTCTGAATCAGCCAAGGATGTTCTTAATTGCTTTTGGCAAGTGGAAATCACCTTTGGGGTATTTGGTCCGATATGTGTAATTTTACATTAAAACTGCAATGTAGCATGGAGGTATAAAATAAGGTGAATGTAGCAACTGAAAATATTTAAGACCATGTTTATTTGATTCACTGTCCCCATATTTCTATCTGTTAGTAATACATTTATAGGGCCTAAACCCAACCATTCAGAAGATAGCTGTACATTGGTTCCTCTGCCCCTGTACAAAATCGAGTCCACCAGCCCAATGATAAAGTCAGTAGCAAACTATAAAATGGTCCATAACAGGAGTTCGCAAGAGAGATGACCGAGCAGTCCTCCCAATTCTTATGTAGAATAGATATACCTACCAAAAAATGTTAACAGCAATTGTATATCTTTTTGTGCAACCTTATTCACTATTTTTCGTGCTTGGCTCCCCTACTAAAGTGAACGCTTGAGAAAAACAGACTTGTCATTGGTATCCTTTCACTTGCCACTGGAAACTTGCAAATTGACACACCAGTGAAAGGGATTGAGAACAACTTTGAGACTATGTATCAATGATAAATAAAGCAGTTTGATGTTTTGTATACAGTTGTGTGTTAGAATTTTTGGTTGCTTTTGCATGGAATTTCAAAGTCAGTGTCTCAAAATGGAAGGCCAAGTTGAAGATCGGTGGAAAGTGCCCCCCAACCTGAAAAATTACCCTGGCTGTTACCCCTCCAGTCCTTCATTCATCCAAGTCGCACTGTGGCTTGTATATTATCCCTTGACTTCCATTACTTTCATACACAGCGTCATGTTGGGTACTTCTGGTGTGTCAGGAATGGTAGTCACCACAGATCAATGGTCCGGCACAATCATGAGTTTGACCACTGTACAATAGCAGCGGTGGATCTTTCCTATATGATGATCTAGGAGTGTGACAAGGGATAGATGGGTAAGTTCTGGCATCCAATGTGGCGAAAGAGGAATTTCTACCATTAGGCCTATACCATAAATTTAGCCCACAAGTGGGCCTTGTTTTCGTCTATTGGTAGGCCCCACAGGTTCATAAATCCTGAGATCTTCTAGGCCTACCTTTAAAATCTCCCCACAGGTTCATAAATCCTGAGATCTTCTAGGCCTACCTTTAAAATCTCCCCATCTTGTTCCACGATCACTCAAATTACAGGAGGCTATCTGGTTTTACTTATAAGGGGACATTTATTGCTAGGACCACCTCTACTACCACACCGCCGACGAAAGCACGTGGCACCGCGTCTTATGCAAATTACAGTGTCTTATAATATTTGGCGCCACTTTCTGGGGAATTCCCAAATTACGGTAGAACGAGGCAAAATTCGCTTCTGCTTGACCTAATTAGAATAATGTCAATGAAAATAATGAATTTCATGTTGACAGCCGCAGGGAAAGTTTCGGAATGGAGAGCGTAATCAGAGCAAGCGGAATAAGCCAAGAGATCTTTTCGAAACCTCACCAAGTAAGCGAATTAAACGATGTTTCAGAAGTCAGTTCACGTGTTCACCTAAAGAGGTCGCGGTGATTGGCGTCTTTAATTGCTAATTGTAGACCCGTAAGTATGTAATTGATGTCAGTTCCGAAGAACTATACTTGCATGAAAAATGAAATATTTCCAACCTTTTCCAAAAATGTAAGGTTTATACGTAATTTTCTCATCCATAATATATTTTGACATCACAATATTAGTGAATGTTTTACAATTTCAACAGAACACAGATATAGGTCACGCATGTTTTCGGAATTGAAATCATGACATTCCCAACGGGTCTCCCAAGA
The DNA here is from genome assembly GCA_002633025.1 of Notospermus geniculatus. Classification (NCBI taxonomy): domain Eukaryota; kingdom Metazoa; phylum Nemertea; class Pilidiophora; order Heteronemertea; family Lineidae; genus Notospermus; species Notospermus geniculatus. The sequence continues at coordinate 43,012 of NMRB01002485.1, forward strand.
TGGCAGGCCATGGCCACATCGCGACGCTGTTGCAGACGCATTCTAACGAAATTTCACGCGAATTGGACTTGAGTAAAGTCCTTCCAGCTCTTGTAAGACGTGGAGTATATACTAAACAGGAAGAATCTGAAATTTTACAAAGATCTGACCCGATTTCACGGAATAAGGCGTTTATTGATCGACTCCAGAAAAAGGGGTTGACAGCTTTCCAGGAATTTTGTGGAGCACTGGAATACACGCACCCCCACCTGTTGACGCGATTCTTACTACTGGAAAACCCAGGTAAGCGGTTTCCTCCTACTGTCAATTAAGAGGTTAATTAGTAGGGAATGTTGATGTTGAAGTATTGGGCCAATAACAGCTGTTATGTCAACATGGTTTGGTCACAGATCTCTGCACATCACAACAATGGGCCATGGCATTGATTGATGTTGATTGTGATGACTCGGATTGTGATTTTGATATGACCAAATATGGCATAAGGCGCATGAGGCCTAAAAAAGCCCTTTTTTAGGCCATAATCAATGTAGAGTAGCCTACCGGTACCACCTCACCTGACCACCACCACCACCCCCGTCCCTATCAAGGCATTGAAGGGTGCAGGCTGGTGTTTGGTGTAGGGTTGAGCATGTTATGATGTTGAGGCACAGGAACTTGTAGGCCTACCGCTAATTTAATTACAGGGGGTCCTACCTCCTAATACAGACTGTATTAGGCCTATATATATAGGGGGTAGGACCCCCCGATGTTCCTATGTGGTTGAGGGCTATTTTATTGCTGGTTCCAGAGTTTATTTAGTGTATCCCATCTTTGAGGGGCGGCTGGTGTGAGAGGAATTGAAGTCCCCTGGAATAATGTCCCGTTTTATGAGAGATTTACCAAACTTGGATTCCTAGGACTAGTGGTGTAGGCCTACCATACTTCCACACCAGAACTACCTAAGACTCTTTTGGGGGTCAAATTGCCATCAGTCTTAGAGTTTTTTTCCCCAGCTTCTGCTGTCCCTTTTAGGCCTACCTTCTTTACTTTACAGGTACGGTACTTATCATCCCGCTTGACCTCACTGTGCAGTTGATTTCTATCAATAATTTATACTTATTTCTGAAAAAGGTTGTTTCTATTTTGATAAAGAAATCGTGGAGCATTTTATTTTGAAACTGTCACCAATGAATCATCATCGTCAAGCCTAATAATACTAGGCCTACCGCTATCTGATATGATAGGCCTAGTTATAACACATTGTAATAACATCATATCATGTGTGAAGGACCCCGTTACCTCAATTTGACCCTCAACATCCCTCACAACACACCATCCTAAACCGCCCTTTTGTCCAAGTGTCAGGGTCCGCTGACTTTCAAAGATCCTGACGTAGCCATAATTGAATGATTGAGCTTGAGTTGCAAACTCTGCTGTGGTCTTATGTCAGGTTCATGTCACAACTTGGCTCCAATCTGCTTTTGTTAAATTATTGATGCACTTGTAGATTTTAACCCTTTATGATGAAAAAAAATTTTTTTTTTTTGAAATTTTTTTTCTCCCCCTCCTTGAAAATCCTGGCGGAAACCCTGCGGCCCCCCGCCCTGTACTGCCCCATCAGATCTCCTCTTAACTGAGGAGCCCTGATAGCCTACTGGTTATCACATCCGTTTAGCAAGCAGTCCAGGTTCCGGGATCAAATCCAGCCCGAGCCATACATGTGTACGGGAATGATCGTCCGTGGCTCTTCGCATCCATCACATGGGACAGTAAGCCGTGGCGCCTTGTACCTTGTACCTTTGCAAGGGCAAGTAAAAGACCCCATCCAAGTGAGGAACATGAGTAGCGTACAGGGCCAATAATGCTATGGCTTTGGCCCTGATGGAAGAACCTGAGACAAATAAAACCTAAGTGACCGTTTGGAACAAATTAAAATGTACTTTTCCCATTAAAAATTCATGTTCACAACTTCATACAGTACCTTGTCATACTATACACTCTATTAGAAATGAATTATTCATGTGTTTGACCTTTTCCAAATATTCATATTTACTGTAATTTGAATAATTCATAGCCAAGATGCCTTAGAAAGGCATTTAACACATATTTTCCGGTGGCAAAATGGTAAATAAATATTCAGAAATTCTGAGCAGTAAAATTGCTTACCACCTGGTGTTTACGATATTAGGCCAAGGCTTTGAAACGTCAGTCATTTTTATGGTTGTATTTTCGTGGAAATTTTGCTAATTAATTAAAGTACATTTAGGCCTGCTGGTTAACTATGGACACAGAAGTTGCGCTTCCACTACAAAAAAAGCCGCTCTTGTTCTGCTTCCATTACAGAATTGCCGGGTTTAATAAGTCCGGTTCTATTAAGTGCGGATCTATTTAGTTTGGATAGGTCATGCACAGTCGCAAGCGACCGTGGAGCCACCTGTAGCCGAGCATAATACTACAAATAGATCCGGTGTTATTGCCATTCCACTACAAAATTTATCCGCATCTAGATTCGGAGTATGATCGGCTATGCTATCCGAACTAAATAGATCCGCACTTAATAGAACCGGACTTTTTAAACCCGGCAATTCTGTAATGGAAGCAGAATAAGAGCGGACAAATACCGGCTTTTTTGTANGGGCTGAAATCCTGTCGCGTCTACATGACCTGATGACAGGATTTTACAGTTTACACCTGTAGTGGGTATCATTAGAAAGCGTGGGTCACTTGGATGGGGTCTTTTACTTGCCCTTGCAAAGACACAAGGTACAAGGCACCACGGTGTACTGTCCCGTGCGACGGACGTGAAGAGCCGGGAATGAAATAAAAAAGTAAATAAAAAAATATTTGCAGAGCAAATCCATTCTAAACAAAAATATAAAAAACTAGGTAAAACAAAAAGAAGCCATTTTATGATTAAGGATTTTTGAAAAACGGTAATTATTCCATATACTTTATACTATAAAAGTATACAAAAATTCAATACTAGAAACCAAGTAATTGATGTAAACAATAATACTACTTAATCCCACTTGACACTTGCGTCAAACATTTTATGTTATAAATGAATCTCTTAATTTTTGGGACCAGTCCATGTGACTGGTATTTATATTTTTATGATGCATGTATTTGATAATTCCATCAGGAGTGACGCCATAGCATTATCGGCCCGGTGGTGTGGAGGAGGCAGACCCCATCCAAGTGAGGAACATGAGTAGCTTGAAATGGCCTCTTCCATACCACCCTGGTATGATGGAAGAGGCCATCTCAAGTATGGAAGAGGCCAAAAGGGAGTGGTAAAATTCACACACGTCAAAAAGGAACCAAATTTTTCGTTCCTCTCCAGACCCTCTCCCCGAATCCTCCTCGATCCATCTCGATCCGGAATGCACCTGCACCGTGTAAAAAGGCCTATTGAGAGCTTTCCAATGAATACTAAATTTGATGGTTCTTCGATGCCTTGTTAGAAATGGTTTTACACATTGGGTGATATGAATAAAATCTAGCAAATGCTTTTACTTCAGATTTGTACAGGATACCGTAGTGCATTTGTACTGCAAAATCCAAGTAAAAGCATTTGCTAGTCTTTATTCATATGACCCATTGTCCTTTACAACAAAATTGCCCTTGGCCTTGGTGATAAAATGGGTTAAAAACCCCTTTAAGGGAAAACCAGTAAACCCCTTTGACAAACAACCCCCTAAATCTGTGTAAAACATCCCCCATTGCTATACACACGTAAAAAAGGTCATTAACACCCCCTTGTCCCTCCACGAAAAAGGGATCTGCCAAGTACATGTACCACTCTCAAAAGATTAGACCCCTGCTGAAAATTCCTGCATATGATTTAAGTCCACCGCCCCCTGTGGGAACAGGCATCTTATAAACTGCCCCGGGTATATATTACCGTCACGAAGCATTTTAGCAAACTATTCAACAACCTTAAGGACATTTGAAGTCTCCTCTCGAGATATTTGGACTCAAATATTTGCGCTTTTGGTGTTTTTTCTCGATTTTCATATGCCATTTTCAATATTGTTTTGGCATACTCGGCACGGACACTGAGCTGAGACTTTGGGCTGTTTAATCCGAACACAATACTTAGAGCAGTTAACTGCATCGTTTTATTTCTGTTGTCTTTCCCGAGGTTATTTTTTCATTTCTAACTCTGAGGTATACATTTCATCAGAAGTTGACCAATTTTCAGAGTTTTATCTTTATGTCCTCTCTTATGTATTTGTGATAACTTGTCCAGTTGGTATCAGATATAAAACGAAAAGTCGTCTCCGAATTAATACGCAAATTTTCGACCCCAACCGCGGGGTCTCACTTCTGGGATCATTTAGTGCCTCAGGGGGTCAAAAATTTGCAAAATTCGGAGACGACTTTTCGTTTTATATCATTTTGTGTATCGTTTTTTGTGCTCTATGTTGGATATAGTTGGTATCGGACAGCTACATAAAAAATCTTTGGATACATGTAGGACATCTAGGGGAGTTACAGCAAGACATGAGACAGTTGGATAGAATACAGGACAAAGGACATAGACGAATACAGGATTTCAAACATATCCGAAGTCGAAGAAGATAGGACATAAGGCATAGGAGAATACGGGACACAGGAGAATACGGGACACAGGAGAATACGGGACACAGGAGAATACGGGACACAGGAGAATACGGGCCTGGACATTCAGTTGGATTCAATAGGCTTTCACATTGTCAACTTACATTGTTTGATTGAAATTTCACGTAGGGGTCCGTCTGTCTGTCTGTCCCCATGAAACCAAAAAAGTTTTACATTCAAGATTGGGTGAATAAAACAGGTATTCATCATTCTTGAGCAGATCTGGTCAGTCATGTCGGATTCTGTCTCGCCAACAGTGCTGCCATCTACACTAGGCTGCGACACATTACCCCAGAAAATTTTGGATGGTCATATCAGGGAGAGGTTAAAATACGTACATCTGTCAACCTATCTTAAACTAGAATTGAGATCGGACATGTCAGAGTACCAATATCACGAATATGGCATTCTCTATAGACAAAACTGGGTGAATAAATACATGTATACAGCAGGAGGAAACCGGAGTGCCCGGAGAAAACCTGTGCTGGCAAAAAGTTGCCTCTATCACATGAAGAATGGGTAGGCCAGGAAATCGAACCTGGAAGCTCAGTGGTGACAGGTGTCACTGTCTCCACTGCACCACTCTAACAGCTCAGTCTGACACTCCATCTGGTGGACGCGCATAAAACTACAGACGTGGTGGGAGTGGTTGTCCGTGGAATGAATTGTACTCGGACCATTTTTCTTGGAGGATAACTACTCCGACCACACTTGAATGCGAGAATCAAGTTTATCAATCTCGGTGTAAAAGAATGACTCAGACTAAGTGCAAGTTGATAAAATAGGCTAATCATTGATAAAATTATCAATGTGTATTTCAAGATTCTTTCCTTTATCCATTGGAATGAGGTCATCAATCCGTAGTACATGTACATGTACCTCAGCCTAGGAGTTATCAAAGCCTAGGGACGAGGTTACGTTAACATCATTGTGATAAAAACGTCTTATTGTCTGTCTTCATTCTCTGTTCCAGAAGCTGTAGCAGATGACCAATCACCGACCCGAGCTCTCCAACTCGGATTTGAACTAGCGTTAAAAGAAAGAGATGCCGTCTTACGGGAGAATGCCAAGGCGATGGAAGAGCGGGATGAAGCTCTTCGGGAAATGGAGATGCTAAAATCTGATCGCGATCGTGCCGTTGCTAGTTTAGAGAATCTAACAGGGAGAAAGTCGCCAAAAGTAAACAACTGGTGAGTGAACTTGATACATGTATAGTCCATCCGTCTGTCCCATCCGTCTGTCCAAACGTTGGTTTTTCCACCAAAAAACTGAATAATGCTGCTGATTCTATCAGTGATATTCCTTGCCTTTTGGTGACATTTGAGGCATTTTTGGTCCCTTTATGAAACTCAGCCTGTCGGCCACCATCAGTCCGGCCGTCTGTCTGTCTGTCCATTGGTTTGTTCTGTTTTTTCTGTGTTCGGGGGAAGGTAATCTGATAATATTTCACTTTACAGGGAAATGGACGTGTCAAGGAATGATCCAAGGTTTAAGGTCGTCGAACGAGATTCAAAGGTAGGTGAATATATCAATTCTATTTCTATGGGCAGTTATATCAGCAAAAAGTAGATACATGTATCGTCAGGTGAATTTAGCATTTCTATTTCTATGGGCAGTTATATAAGCAAAAAGTAGATTTAGTATCGTCAGTCATGATTTCGAATCATTGTGATGTGATCGTACTGACGACTGCAGCGCCACCCTGTGTCTTTCTTAGCTATGACTCGAGATCATTCTGACGATTGCTGCACCGCCCAACATCAGTCTTGGCTACAACTCGAGATAGTCCTAATGACTGGAACACCACCCAATGTCTTTCTCAGCTACGAATCGTGATCGTCCTGACTACTGCAGCGTATTTCCAGCTCCGACTCAAGATCATCTGATAATACAGCGCCACCAAACTGCGAGTTACGTTTCGGGCCCATCCTCGTCTGTTGTAGAGGGTTAATCTTGGCCTCGTTAACCTCTCCGCATTGACCTGCCCGAGACAGGTGTGTCATGTATCAGGGATAGATTCTTAAGTGTTGATTCATGGAAATTCGATCTCTTCCATTGTCGTTTTGGAATGTGTAGTCTGTGTAACAGGTCCGCAGTCGGGGAGGTCGGACCAGGGTCCGGGTAAATTCAAAATGAAGTTCAGGGCAGTCCTCCATCCCTCACCACATAAATGTGTGGTATTTGTATTTTTCCATCAGGGCCGAAGCCAAAGCATTATCGGCCCTGGACTGGTAAAATATAGAAGAAGCCATCTCAAGCTACTCATGTTCCTCACTTGGATGGGGTCTTTATACGGTATATACATGTACTTGTCCTTGAAAAGGCAACCATTGTCTGAAAATCTGAATTCATACATAAAAAACCCTCTCATAGTATTTAGCTGCACTTTCTCCAACATATGTCCATCGTTTGCTGATTTTCATTTTGACCAAAGTTGCAATGGTTATGAAAGGGTAAAAAATGATGACTTCTCCTGCACTTTGTCTTTTAAAAAGGGTTAATTAACCTGTCCCAGAATTCCTGGGCAGAAAACACTGCTGTAGCGAAGTTAATTTCGTATCGAATCCTCAATTAATTGGCCAAAATCTGTAACAGAATCTAACGCCTGACGACTACAGACCAGCTGCGTCGTGTAGACCTATTGTTTTAGTTGACTTGGTGCAGTCTGGATGGTCACTCTCCTTGGGTTCGGACGTTTATACGGAAATTCTTGATCAGTGACTGCAAATTTCGGATTTCTTGACTTGATTTTGGGTCGAAAGAGTCATTCTATTTCAAAAATAAGGGCATGCAGTTTTGAGAGCACTGACACTTTTCTACTATACCCCGACATTTCCACTCTGTGTCTGGCGATTTCGGATTTTCTTGGATTTTTTGAAAGTCGGAGGAACGAATTGAAAGTTTGGAAGTTTTGCAGTCACAGTTTTGACAGCACTGAAGCACTTCTGCTTTGAACTGGTCCCAATTTCGGAGTTTCTTCCCCGTTTCGACAGTCAGCTTCTCCGCATCTGGAAAAGTGTCCTGTTTGTTCAGTTCCGATTATCTGTGGTAGCCGGCAGGCGTTGTTGGGAGAATTTGAAGTTTTCTCGAAGATCCGCTGTTTGCACGTTTTGTACCATTTGAAGGATTTCTCGGAGAAACAGACTATTGCAGTTGAGGAAACGTTTGGTCGCAAAATATGTACGAACGACATAAAAGATGGCACCACAGGTTGCCATACCGAGCAAGCGTCTCTGATGACGAATTTGACCCAAGATGGCTGCCGCCTCCACCACGGCGGCGGGTGTACGAGTCCAGGACGCCACCGCCACGTCGGCGCCGTGATTATCATCCCGGGCGGCATTATAGTACGATCGGTCCGTACTGGAAACATCGTCAGAGGTCAAGGTCACGGAATCGGAAGGTACGCATCCTGAATTTTTCATCAGAATTTGAGGGTTTCGTAAGATCACCTGTTTGTTGAACCCAATAAGTTCGTTGGCCGCAAACGTCCTAACATTATCCACCTCTAACGGCCGCCAATAGCCTGCCATCTGGAGAGCCTACTTTTAGCAAAAACCAGGAGCCGATCCCCTGCCAGGTTTTTCACTTGGAGTCTTTTATTTGCCCTTGCAAAGGCACAAGGTACAAGTCAGCACAGCTTACTGTCCCATGGGAATGAATGAAATCCCATAAAGCCCG
>NMRB01002485.1:60014-104042 GCA_002633025.1 Notospermus geniculatus
TCCTCTAGTCTATCTCCTGGTGGTGGCTTTGGGAACCAATATGCGCGCTTCACCCTCGTCCCAGGATATTGTGGTCCTTACTCACTGTTAGTGTTAGTGAGGTTAAAAAAGAGCTGAGTACTCCGTCACATAGGCCTCTTGTTCTATAGGCTTCTTGTCCCCTCCCCCGGGGGGTAAATAGGTTAACAGGTTCTCCCAGATTTGGGATTTACTCCCTCTGAGTCATATTAAATGCAAATAAAATCTTGAATGAATCTTATTTCCTGCTGTTTAAGTACTTTATTATACGTTAATTGAATTAGGAATGTCGTGACTTTGAGTCCCACGGGCATTTTTGGAAAGATCTACCATTCATTAGAATACATGTATATTCCTTTAATCCTTTGCCCCCGAAGACCCTTAAAATCACTGCCGAGGTGGGAAATTGAATGATATCTCGGTCGTGTACGGAAATGTGTTTTCCAGCAGTGGGTACGCGACTGTCGGGTGAATAGTTACTGCATAGATTTTATTGGATTATGTATGCCATTCATCTCTTGGCATAAGGCCATCAACTATAGGGTTAGTTTCGAAGCTTAATACCAGAGTGCAGCACCTACCACTGAAGGTAAACATTGGAGTTTGCCCATTGAATATCGTATTTGTATGTTTTTGCAATGGCCTAGTTAGGCCTAGGACCGTTTAAATGAGGATTCACCTATTGTGGAAGAAATCACCTATTGTAATTGTGGAAGAAATCGTCACAAAACATTGGCCTTGGCCTCGCTGGGTCATTGCGAGAAGTCCAAGCCGTGGTGGTGGACAAGTACATGTAAAAGTAATTTCTGCCCAGGGGTTTCGCTTCCCGATTCAGCCTGGAGTCTGCAGCCTGGAGATTGAATAGAATTCACATTGTTGTGGTCACATGACAAAACAACAGCATTGTCGTCTGCTATCTTTTTCAATGCCAAACAATCTCCAGCCAGTGATGCATGCCTCAAACTCAGCATGGAGCTTGGAACAGCTGATCAGGAGACAAGTCCGTACATGTCATAAGTTGGCACCGATTTTGAAATAACTCAGCTATTCTTACCAGTGATCTAAGATGTTTTTGATACTTTGACCGAAAGCCCACCATGTGGTTCTTGGTTGTGAAACAATTGTCACAATCTTATCCTCCGTGGTTAGGAACACTGCTTCTCTGAAATTTCTCCTCATTTCGGTTTCGACTTTGTTGCATTTGCGTGTGAGGTGGACTCTTCTGATTTAGTGGAATTACATGTATTTGTCGTCTTCAGAAAATGTGTGGTTGTCCAGGAAAACCCGTTTGATGTCGCTGAATGATCAACAAGGGCTGTCGGATTGCCTGTGCATTGATCTGCTACTGTTTACCTGTTACAAAGTACATTTCAGCTATTGAAATGCATGGGTTCGCCAGGGCATTAATACTTTGGTGACATCCGACGGGTTTTCCGAGACCGCCGCACAAATAGTTAAGTATACTGTTCCTAACTTTCTAAGGATTATACTGGTTATTTGAAGGAGAAGTAGTGTTTAAAAGCTCGATCATTGTCGAATTTTAATCGAAGTTTCTGAATATACGTGTAGGCCTACCTGAAAATCAGGGCCTAGGGTTTGTTTTGGGTTGTTTTGAATTAGTGGTGTTGTTGAAAACTCCAGTTCAAATTGAAAAAATCAGTGTGCATTTAAGGTTCTGTTCCTCACGGCAGAACTGTCTCGGCTCCAAACATTTTACATCAGGTGCGATCTCGCCAAACAAGACAATAAAATCATCCTATCGCCATCTGCTGCAGTCATCAAGTACGACAATGTTGACATTCCAACGTCCTTGTCCTCAAACTGCATGTGCGGGACGTGTGCTCAACAATAAACTCTGATATGACTGAGATATTAAAGCGATGGAATTTACAAATCTCAAATATGTGTGTAGTCATATCCAGATGTATCACTTTAGATACGATTGTAGCTGCGTAGATCTCAGTTCAGTTTCAGATCAGTCGTCAGTTTCGTCATTTTGAAGTCGGTTCAAATAGTCGTGGATATTTTGGCCCTTTAGGCCCTCACCACTTCGCTGTAACTGTGCATCTTGGAAATTGTGTCCACTGATTGACAGGATTTCGCTGGGATTTTTCTGCTGCTCAGGAGTCAGGTGCTACTTTGGATATTTTAGTTTGGAAATATTTTTTTGATTAGAGACTCGGATATTTTTGAATTCAACCCAAAGTGCCTACATATTTAACCAAGTTTTTACTTTTTTAAAAATTTCACTTTTTTTCATTCGCCCATCCTTATTTGGATCATGCTTATTGCAGAAACAACACACACTCAAAACTTTACCATGTTTGTTAATATCCTGTTAAAACGTGATTAAATGCGTCAATGTTCGTCATAATTTTGTTACTAAGGGGGTAATATCCGGCGCTGTTGCCAGACATGTCTACTTTGGACAATTCTATCTTTAACCCTTCCAAAATCTCAACCACAGCCTCGGTCTGAAACTGAATGACGTGATGCAGACAACCCCGCAACAGTGACGTCGAAGACGTTGCGTCAGAGTCGACCATTGCTGAATCATGGATTGCGTCACGTCACCTGGTTTCCGATTGAAATTATGGTTGAGATTTCGGCGGAAGTGCGAAAATCTGCGAATTCGAGAATCGTCTATTGCTGGAGCGGGTAACATATTTTCAACAAAATTGACCTCAGCAGGAAGGGGTTAAGTACCCCTCTCCAAGATTAAGTAGTGTGTACACAGAACCCCCACCCACACAAAGAAAACATCGATAACAATTACTAAACAAACAAAATATGAACAATTATGATCTTTAAGATTTACACAAAAATGTGCGGAATTTCTCTGTCGGCTATTATGGGCATTTTTCACAGATTCTTTCGGAAGATTTCCATAATTCTCGCTTAGCGAACCATGGCGGTAATAATTGTCATCACCGAGGGGTGNCCTGTTCGAGAAAGCAACTCAGGAATTCTATCGTGGAACACAATATGCAAATTAGCGCTGAAGTGAAGGAGGCGGAGTTATCATAAATATTTGTGATTTTTCAGTCTCTGTCTCTCATTTGCTTTGAACGTGCGAGTTTGAGGTGTGGAACTGTATCTCTCACTGCCAAGTTGGAATATGAAAAAAGGACCCATGCCTCTTGCCTCATGTGCATTTCAAGAATGCTTGCTTGTTGATTTATCTTCCTCGGAGTTATAACTACATCTTCTGATTTGTGTTCAGTTAGAAATTAATTGACAGTACCGGGTAACTCTAGTCCTGTGTTAATTTCCACCAGTCTTCTATTGACAAGATGTGTTCGTGTGGAAACTAACACCTATGTCCATTTCAACCTTGGAGTTTTCTATCAAGTTCATGGATTTCTGATCTAACGTTAAAAAATGATGATTTTTTCCACCTTACCGGAGTATCAAAATCTAAAAAACGTGATTCATGAAATTCAACACAGTTTTGGGTTCAACATATCCGGTTTACTCGTAAGTATCAATTAGTAGATAAGTTTCATCTGCAGCTTGGGACCTCTCTGTTCAAAGGACAACTCCCTAACATGGTATTTTTTTCGTGTCTTTTCAGGGAGGGGAACAATTCGTTTGGGAGACGCACTCAGTCACCCTGACACGTGTCTTCGGGTACGGTTTCGGAATCGCTGTCAGCGGCGGCAGAGACAACCCACATTTCGCCAGCGGGGAGCCGTCCATCGCTATTTCAGATGTGTTGAAGGCGGGGCCTGCTGAGGGGAAACTTCAGTGAGTATACATTCACTCCTCCAATATTCAAGTCCGAGACTTCCTACAGAATTAGATGGTTAGATCTCAAATAGGGCTTGGGTCATCATATCAGGCTTTTCATCACAAATTCCATTGAGGTTAGGGTTTATAGTCTGATATCAACAACAGTAGAGGTTCTCATCCGACTTTACACTTTAACCACAGTCTGTCCTGAAACCTTTCAGTAGAACTCAGATGAGCTGCTCATTCAGCGCTACAATCTGAGCATTTCCGATCGGTACCCATTTATACACCTGGGTGGAGAGAGGCCAGTGAGGCAAAGAGACTTGCCCAAAGTCTCACACCCAGTGGGATTCAAACCCGGTACCCTCTGACCGCTAGTCGGAGACCTGAGCCACTACACCACCATATGAGTCAGATCTTTGATACGTAATATTGCACATTTCTTTCAGAATAAATGACCGTGTTGTTTCGGTGAACGGGTATCCCTTGGACAACGTTGATCACGCCGTCGCGATATCACTGCTGAAGGAGAGCGGGAATACAGTTAATCTAGTAAGTGATGCTTTCTTGATCATCTTGACACTTTTCCACACCTCTCAGAGAAAGTTCCAGAACTCGCCAGTTTACTTGTCAGGGAACAAGTGACGAGGGTTGAGAAAACTGGCCGAGCTGGTACTTATTCTGAGAAGTGTCCAAGGTCATCTGTGGATGCTTGTACTGCTGATAGCACCCATAGAAACACGGTCTGTTCGGTCAGTCAGTACACACAGGGCTTTCCAGTGTGTTGCCCCCAGGCTGTGGAATCAACTCCCAGCCAACATCAGAAAGGTTGACAGCACAACTGTTTTTGCTCGCCACCTCAAAGCCTTTCTCTTTGCTCGCTACAGCAGACCGTCATAGTTTGTACACAGTGTCACCGATCACATCTCTGTGGATTTTGGCACTTTAAATACCTTTCATTTTCATTCATTTCATTTCAGTCATCTCAATGCTGGTAGTACATATACAAGTTCACATCTTGGAGTTAGAATTCGTATCTGTGTACATGTAGACGCATCGTCAAGGTTAAACTCACAGAGATGAGTGCTTCCAACTCCGATATGATGAATTCCCACTTATGTTGGCATCATTTTCATTCTCAGATAATAACAGATCAAGATCCGACATACATGGCCACATTTTCATGTCAAATTGGTTTTATTTCCAGGTCATCAAACGCAAAGTTTTTGTAGACAGCGTGGAACCCGAACCTGCTCCAACAAAACTCACGCTCACAAAAAAGTTACGGAAAGATGGTATGTAGCTAGCACTGTTTTCAACCCCACCACCACCACCACCACCACCACCTTGTTGTTTTTCCTGCCTGCCAACTTCATTGTGACCACAGCATCATGCGGAACGTCACGCCAGCATTTTACTGTTGGCAAAAACAGTTTCTTCCAAAGATTGATTACAACACCCATGACACCCCTCGGTTCTTCCTGTCGTTGTATAGCCATTGATCAGTGGGGGGATGATCGAGTGAAGTAATAGCTATATTGTGTACAAATAAGTACACTGTAGTGTACACCGTAGTGTAGAGGATGGCTGTTACTTCAGTCAGACATACTCCCACTGATCACTGTGCCCTCCAACAGTAAAAGCCAGTATCTCTAGTGACCAGTGGGAGCATGGAGGATTGAACAGCCATTCTGTCTTTGTTTATTTCAGAATACGGTCTGGTGCTCGGATGTCGGCTGTACATCAAAGAAATCATTGGTAATTCATTGGCAGCTCAAGAGGGGGCGCTAAAGGAGGGAGACACAATACTCAAGGTCAGTGAAGTCTGTATGACCTTGACCTCTCTCGAGAACCTCAACATGGCAGCGGAATGTCTAGAATTCGTTGAAGCACAGTTTTGCACTGATATGAACTTGATATTGTCATGACCTTGACCTTGTCATGACCTTGAGATTGCCATGACCTTGACCTCATCATGATCTTGATTTTGTCATGATCATGATTTTCTCATGATCTTGATTTCGCCAGGCTTGACCTTGTCATGGCTTTGATCTTGTTGTGACCTTGACCTTGTAGTAACCTTGACCTTGTCATGACCTTGACCTTCATCTCTCCTGTCAACCTCCAATGACCTTGACCCTTCTTTTCCAGATAAACAACACAACAGCTGATAACATATCACTAGTCGAGGCACAGCGACTTTTGGAAAAGTCGCGGGACAAATTGCACCTGGTGACAGTTAGGGAAACTAATAAACTGCCAGGGCGGCACAAGCGACGCAGCAGCGAACCTTTAGTTGATGGTACGTGTACATTTTTCACCTAAAATCTTCTTTGTCGCTAGAAGTTACAACAAAATTTGCCGAATGTTTGAATCAGAATGTTGAGTTTTTCAAATTTTCAATTTTCAGACGTTTCGAAATCACAGCTGCCAAACTATGCACCAAAACAGGAAAATACCGACCGACGGCTGAATTACAACAGCGCCGGGAGTCTGCCAGACGTGATGTACGATACTAATGCTCCACAACAGTCACAGATGGCGCCACGGGAAGGGTCAAGGTCACCTTTCGATGATCCTCCTCCGAGGCCACCATTACCAAATATGGAGCCAGGTAGGCCTATGTTTAGAAAATTGCCAAAAAACCCTAAACTGCAGGCAGTGTACGAGTTTTACTAAGGTGGAATAAATTTGGTCAAAAGTTTGCACGTTTTTCTATCGTCAGATTTCCAAGCAATTTTGCACCCTTTCCTAATTTCAGAACCTCCCCCTCGCCCGCCAACTCCTGGGCAAGAACTTGCACCCCCGGTAGGCTACATGGGGGCGCCGCCGCCGGAAATGGATCACGTGGACTTGCTTGGACGTCGACCACACAACATGTAGGTTTTTGAGTCATCTATTTTCTATTTTGTCATATTTCCCTTCTTCAAGAGATGAAGGGTGTGCATTCCTGCCCTCAATGATAAAATGCAGTACCTCCACTTGTGATCAGTGGGGGGATGGTAAATTGACATAACAGCCCTGTCTGTACTACCAACTACACTGTAGCATAGAGTACAGCTGTTACTTCAGTCAACCACACTCCCAGTTGTAATCAGTGGGAGCATGATCAGTTGATGTAACAGCTCTATCTTGTTCTACCAAACACACTGTAGTGTACATTTTGGCTATTACGTCAATCAAACATCCTCCCACTGATTTTTGCAGTGGTGAACCTGCCTTTTACTCTTGGATTAGGCCGTCTGTAAATACAGCTATATCATGTATCTGACTAATCCTGTGGCTTGAGCAAGCTTGGCGCCACCTGGAGGCGGGGTTCATACTTTATCAGAGACAGCAGATCTTGCTAATCATGTCGCGAAGCCATGTGCCTATTTGCAGCCTGCCAGGCACGGATCCAAGGGGGGTGCTCCTGGTGGTGCACACCCGCTTTCGGCCAATAAATCTGTAAAATCAACCGTGAAATTCTGAAATTTGGAGCAAATCATTGAAATTCACCGCAGATTTCAATGTTTCTAGCACAGTGCGCCCCTCTTTTCCCAAATGCTGGATCCGCCCCTGCCTGCCGGGAAAGCTGTTTTTACAGCGTGTTCTGTCTAACCTCTTGCTCTCTAACCCTAGGGTGTGGAACCTCCAGTCCACCCAATCCCCCCTCTACCACGCACGCCCCATTCAGGTATTTAGGTAAGGTTTTACGATTGAAATTTTGAGGGCTGTGGCGTCAGTGGCTGGTTTTGTGAGTTCAATAAGCTTTAGCTTCGGCAGTCTGCACGCAAACGTCAACATCCCATGATCCTTTGCTGTGACATGCAAAGCTTGCAAAATGGACGAATCACAATCTTCATTCTTTTCTAACTTTCTATCTTTTTTATGGCGATTGTGTTTTGGCGTGGTTTACAGTATTTTCAATAGCTTGGTCGCTTTTTCTCTTCCTACCCCCCTCAAGTCAAGAAGTAAACGTTACCATCTTCACAATCTCATGGATAATTTGGGTGATTCCATTTTGCTTTTGGGGGTTACTAGCAGTTGATTGCCTGCAGAGAGTATGCAGTGTGTTGTGAGGTTTCGCTGGGGTGCATTCTTCGTTTCTCGTAGCCTTGCAGTTTTCGTCCAACCTATCTCAGGTCAAATCTGGAAATCAGATTCTGATGTGAGATTTCTGTACGATTTATTGACAGAAAGTGCAGATAATGGTAGACCGTTAGAGCCCACCACCAGTTAGCGGTCCTATAGAGGCTATGCACGTGACGTCATCAGCGAGGTGACGCCATGTTGGATGGAACGTTGTGACATGCTGACGCAGTGCATCTGACCACGTGCTCCGTCCATTTTCCATCCAACACGTGGCGTCATACCCATTGATGACGTCATTTGATGACGTCAGTGCATAGCCTCTATAATGTCACGAAATCTGATGTCACAGAGAAGAAATGAAAACCACAGCGTCATCCATGACCTGGACCCTTGGCTTACGTTTGTGACGCCAAATATGTGACATTCTAGGACCGCTAACAGGCGCCCTCTAACGGCAGTGAAGTCTTCCATTGCTTCGTCTCGATTTTTGATCTACATGTAGCCTATATGAGGATGCCTCAGAATTTGGAGTTAAAACAATTTCCAAAAAAATTGTTTTTATAAATTCTGGATATTTTTCGAATGCAATTTTACCGAATCTACCAATTTTCTTCCCTCCTTCAGTCCAGAACCTCGGAAGATCTCATTTCGGAAGGAACAAGGCAAAGGCGTAGGGATACGTCTAGCCGGTGGTAATGCGGTCGGGATCTACGTTGCAGCAGTCCAGCCAGATACGCCGGCGTTTGAGCAGGGCCTACAGGAAGGGGACCTACTGTTGCAGGTACGTTAAACAGATTACCGGTACTTCTTTTTGAACAGAAATTAATTCTTTTTCGATAAAAATTAATTCTTGTTCAATAGAAATTATTTATTTTAACGTTATTTTCATTTTTCAAGGTGAACAACATTGACATGCGGAGCAAGACTCGAGAGGAGGCCGTACTGATGTTGTTAGGGTTGGAAAGTCAGGTGGACCTACTCGTTCAATATCGCCGCGAGGATTACAATCGTTTTATCCACAGCAGTGATTTCGGTGATTCATTCTACATCAGGTAGGTGGAACTTTTAATGTTGCCGGCTATTCTGGCCAAGGTTGTGTGTTGGACTTGAGATTGAGAGGTCACAGGTTCCATTCCCAACCGCGTGGCCACTTTGTGTTCTCAACTGGTCTGAAAGGATCAAATGATGTGCTGAATGAGCTGCTCCTTGAGTTCACCAGAAAGGTTTCTGGAGAGACTGGGGTAATAATGTGAAGTGCTCTAAGACTGTGTTACAGTGGAAAGTACTGTAAAAAAAGCTTCAAAATCCCTGTAATGAGAAGTTTTCATACCCTTCTGTTTTACAGGACACATTTCAATTACGACCACGTTGAACAGAACCACATGAGTTTTCGAACATGTGACATATTCCACGTGCGTGACACGTTACACAACGGGGTCGTCGGGTCCTGGCAGGCGGTGAGAATCGGACGAAATAATGCTGAGACGCAAAAGGGAGTCATCCCGAACTTCAACAGGTAGGATGGTTGTTTACTTTTGTGGCGTTATTCCTGACCAAGTTTGTAGTTGTTTGTGGCGATTGTCCGTATGCCTACCCCAGTTGGCATGGCTTCAGATCGAGGTTGTGGTTGAGATTTCGGCAGACGTGTGCAGATCTTTGTTGTTTACATCAATTTGAGAATGGTCTGTATCTAGATACCGTAATTTTCGGGCTATAAGGCGCGGCCTTTTTCTTTGAAGAAGGGTCTAAAATTGGGGGTGCGCCTTATAGGGTGGTGCGCCTTATCTGTGACTTGAGTCCAACAATTTGATCAGAAGTGTCAAGACGCTGACGAACCCAAGCATTCAAGCATGCATGGATGATGCACTGAAGCATTCACTGACGAAACTGCGCCTTATACGACGGTGCGTCTTATGTATGGATTTTGTCAAAGATTTTGGGTGAAATTAGGGGGTGCGCCTTATAGTCAGGTGCGCCCTATAGTCACGAAAATACGGTACATGTATTCTGTCTTTCTTCCAGGGCCGAACAGCTCGCACTTGCTCAACGCCAACGGCTCTCCCGCGACGCCGACAAGGAGAATAACGCGCTGAATAAACGCGGGAACTTCTTCCGACGGCGGAGTCATCGGCGATCAAAGTCCCTTAGCAAAGATCATTGGGAAGACGTGATATTCTGTGAGTATCTAAGCCATGGCTTACGTCTGTGATGTCAAATTTTGTGATGTTCTAGGACCGCTAACAGGCGACCTCTAACGGCTGTAAAGTCTCCCATTGAATGGGTCTGCTGGACTTTCTGATTTGTAAATCTGACAGTGTTAGTTTGGTAATTCTGCACCAGATGGCACTCATTCAAATCAACGACCTTGATATGTTTCAGCTGGACAAGATGGTGAGTCGGTTACCATGACGATGGAATATTTCCCAGCATGCACAGCTTCACAATATTTTATAGGATTTTTCACAAATTTTTTATTCATCTTCATTTGAGGTGTGATGTGAATTTTCTTTCGTTTGGACTCAGTTTCCTATACTGTAAACTCCATTGTTTGTCTCCCCTGAAACTTCAGTCTATCCTGGAGGGGTCTTGCGCATGGTTGTAGCAGGGACATGGAACTTTTCCCAACAAGTCAAACACAATGACCTTCTGGATTCTTGTCCCCCCAGAACTCTCAGCTTAGCAAAGGCCAATGGGCCTCCTGTCCTCCTGGGCTCCCAGCTGAGTGTCAGGCCAATGGGCCTCTTGTTTTCCTGGGGGTCTCAGCTAAAGGCCACTGGGCCACTTTGTCCTCCAGAACTTCGCAATGAAACATACAGAACTTTCTTCCCTTTTCTGATCTTTCCTGCATCCGTGCTGGTAGCATCATCATTCACTTTCACCCTGGCTGTGTATTCCGCTATATTCCGCACACTACTCGCTTCATTTTGGAGTTCTCACCACAAATAGTGTCATAGATAGACAATTCTCGAATTCGCAGATCTGCACACTACCCCTGAAATCGCAACCACAACCTCGATCTGGAACCAGCTGACATGACGCCATCCATAATTCAGGAATGGTCGAGACTGATGCAATGTCTTCGACGTCACTGTCGTGGGGTAGTCTGCGTCACGTCATTCAGTTTGAGACGAAGATTGTGGTTGAGATTTCGGCAGGTGCACAGATCTTCATCGTTTACGTAAATTTGAGAACAGTCTGTTAGCCCC
This sequence comes from Notospermus geniculatus, assembly GCA_002633025.1. Lineage (NCBI taxonomy): Eukaryota > Metazoa > Nemertea > Pilidiophora > Heteronemertea > Lineidae > Notospermus > Notospermus geniculatus. The sequence goes on from NMRB01002485.1 coordinate 71,045, forward strand.
CAAAATTACACCAGTGTCCACAAAAATGGCTGTCTTGTCTTCCCTGGGTTTTCAGCCGAGTGTCACGCCCAGGACCCTTCGCATTTCTTAGCAGACCTTTTGCTTTCACAGTTGTTCTAGCCAGACTTGTCCTAAGTGTGTCAGCTGAGGCACTGGCCCATAGACCTCTTGTTACCAAGAGCAAGAGGTAAGCACTACAGTGTGGTCAACTTGTTTTGCATACGGCTGGCATCATTTCTTTGTTGTTGCATGATCGTCTGGAATGAATCCTTGCATATTTTCTCCAATAATTTTTCTTATTTATCGCTTTTTAGCTCACCTCTGTGAGGTGAGCTTCTCCCATGGTGTGTCGTCCGTCGTCGTCGTCGTCGTCGTCGTCCGTCGTCCGTCGTCGTTAACAGGGGTGGCACGTTTCTAAACCGCTTGGGTTACAAACTTGAAATTTGGTGTACAGGTACCCTATGGTAAAAACTATCTCTGGACCGAAACTTAGCGCTGCTGCTTGTACACTCTGGCCTGTAGGGGGCGCTTTGTGAAAACCTTCTTTCGGCCGTATCTCCTGAACGCGGTTAGCTAGAACCACGAAACTTTTATGGTGGGTTCCTCTGATGAGACTTCATCACATAAATCCCGGGTTTTTGATTTGACCTACTTTTCAAGGTCACAGAGGTCAAAGTTCAAAATTCACTGTTTGGTGGCACATTTCATTGCTATTTGACATAGAGTGTTGTGATTTGGTGTGAAGATATATCTAGGCACCCTGCACGAATGCACCAAATTTCAACCCGATCGGACTTCAAATATGGCCGCCAGGAAGCCATCTTGAAAAATGGACTTTGACCCACATTTTATAAATAGGAGTAGGTAGGATGTTTTAACGTTGCCAAAATATGTATCTAGGTACCGTATAAATATATGGTAAATTTCAGTCAGATTCGACGTCAAATATGGCCGCCAGGGAGCCATCTTGAAAAATGGACTTTGACCCACACCTCATAAATAGTGGGAGCTAGGATGCTTTAACCGTGCCTAAATATGTGTCTTGGTACCGTCTACTTATATGCCAAATTTCGGTTCCATTGGACTTCAACATGGCTGCCAGGCGGCCATCTTGAAAAATTTACTTTGGCCATATCTCATCGGTAGTAAATGTTACGATGTTTCTGCACTAATCTTTCACCATTCAGTGTATCACCAGGCTACTCACACTTCATACTCTGTCACAGAGGTGAGCACAATGGCCCTGGCCATTTCATCATTATTTTCCGTGGCATTCTTTCTTCGAATATTTCCCCATATTTGACGAGGATTTTAATGTTATATTCATGAAAGCGTGTGCTTTTAGAATCCCAGAGTGCTTTGCAGTGCCTAATTATAATTTCCACGCATAATGACGAGTCAGATAACCAATGGGATTGCAGTAAAATCTACACTGCGGATTGTTCTGTTTCAGTTAATGTGGATTTAGTCCACTGCATCAAAAATTTCTAGATCTCATCTCTGAATGCATGTTGCTTAATGCTTGGTCCCCTTCACGAGCTTCCGTAGTTCATTAACATGCTACAGACTAGGCCTACTGGCAATAGACAAGTCTCAAATTCGCAGGTCTGTGCACTTCTGCCAAGATGTCAACCAGAACCTCGATCTGAAACCAGCTGACGTGACACCATCCATGATTCAGCAATGGTTGACTCTGACGCAACGTCTTCGATGTCACTGTCGTGGGGTTGTCTGCATCACGTCATTCAGTTTCAGACCGAGGTTGTGGTCGAGATTTTGGCAGAAGTGCGCAGATCTTTCTTGTTTACGTCAATTTGAGAACAGTCTATAAATTGTTATAAAAATGATTGCAGAGTTTCATCGGTAGTTTAGTATTTGCACAATAGGTGGCAGTGTACTTGATTAGTTCCCTTTGTTGCCACTAGGTGGCACTGGTCCTGTTTTAAATCTCCTGTCCCCAGGTGGCGCTCATATTTCATGTTCTAATTTCAGCCAATACTGCTACAAAATTTCCTGCCTATGAACGCGTGGTGCTCAGACAACGTAAGTTTGTAAAATCACCCATTTCACTAAAAACCTTCTTATTAAAGACCCTTGTTGACTTGTGGACGTGTTTCCAGTGCCCCCTGTGGTGAGATGTGGTACTTCTTTGCAAAATATGCTGTCAGATATAGGCCTAAATCAAATCATCAATCCTTGCAGACGCTATTCTTCACGTTCTTCACAATAAGCGCCCCCTAATGTCCATTTCATTAACTATTTCAGCCAACTTTCTCCGTCCTGTCGTTATTTTTGGTGCTTTATCCGACGTCGTACGCGATCGTCTCCTACAAGAACATCCTGAATCTTTTGAGTCGCCCCGTAAGTCACCAGTTGGAATTACCTTGTTGTCCCCATGGCAACTGATTTGTCTTATTACAGTGAAATTCACCGGATGGAATAGTTTACTACTATTTGTCTTATTACAGATGTAATAATTTTCCACAGAAAATCCCCATGGAATCAATTGTATATTTGTTACATGGTCATTCCTGGTGGATGCTGCGGGTAAAAGTAGTGAAGTTGGGCCTAATCCTAAAGATATCTTCATTATTTTGACTTCATGTTTGATTTGCACTTTCAGAGGCGGACACAAAAGGCAATGGAGATGAATCCACGGGACGATCGGGGATAATCAAACTCGCTGCAATAAAACATATCGTTGACAAGGTATGTCGACTTATTTGTGACCTGATGTAGCAAAAGTGGGGCATGTCTCAACCAAGGAAAGGGTTAGAGGTCCTGGTGTCTTGGATTTGAAATGAGATTAAAAAAACTCAAAATGGTGTACCGGTAGTAGTTTTGCTGAAATCTACCCATCATGCATTGCATTGTTGACTTGACAATGCCATCCTCTTCTTCTAGGAAAAACACTGTATCCTTGACGTCACACCGAACGCCGTCGACCGGTTGAATTACGCCGGTTACTACCCGGCTGTGATTTACCTCAGGGCGGACAGCAAGAACGTGGTGAAAGAATTACGCTCGAAATATTCAAAGAACTCGACAAAAAGTCCAAGAAAACTTTTCGACCAGTCGGTGAAGTTAGAAAAGTGTTACTCCCATCTCTTTACCTGTGAGTTTTGCTGAATTATTCAGTTTCTGTGTGGCCTGAAGAGCCTCAGTCTGATCTGAATAGACGATTCTCAAATTCGCAGGTCTGCACACTTCCGTCGTACTCTCAACCAGAACCTCAATCTGAAACCGGCTGATGTGACGCCATCCATGATTCAGCAATGGTCGAGTTGACGCAACGTCTTCAATGTCACTGTCGTGGGGTTGTCTGCATTACATGGTTCAGTTTCAGACCGAGGACATGCCAATTTGAGAACGGTCTATCTGAACAGCCTCAGTCTAATCTGAACACCCTCTCAGTCATCTGAACAGCCTCAAACTGAGGTTCAGCTTCAGTAGGAAAACCCGATTCATCTTGAAAATCTCTATTTTTCAGCCGTCATTTCGCTGACATCTGGTGACTCCTGGTACTCTAAGATCAAGGAAGCGATAACGACCAGTCAGAACAACGCCATCTGGATGTCAGAAGCTAAGGTAAACCAAAGTGAACTCGATTTGTTGGACCCTTTGTAACAAGAGGTGGCGACTGTCACGTTATATTTTCTTTTGGGGCGTTCATTTTGAAACTTATTAAAGAGAAATTAATTTCTAAAATTTGGCTAATTTTCTGAGAAAAATGGTCCTGAAATTGGATAAAATGTCTAAATGAGGTGCAACACAACGTCATGGCAACAGACCACACTCGTTTCTATGGGCTGATGTGGTTGCTATGGCAACAATTCCACTTCCAATGACCTTGACCTTTCTCTACCTAAATGACCTTGAACTCTCTCTAATGCAGCCAGAAGACAGCAACACGGATGACTTCCTCTTCCCGATGTCAAATCGATTCAGCTACGTATCCTCGCCGGAGAGTGACCTTGACCTTGGGCAGCGGTTGGGAACGCTCGATCCGGAGACTCCGCCAGTGAATCGCCGTTTAGTACGGTCTTCGTCCGACCCTAGCATCGCTACAATGGATAATATCCCTGGCATTCCACCATACAGGCAGCCTCCCAATTATCAAAGGGAAAGTTTCCGCCATGTAAGCAATTCCATGTTTTATACAGCCCCCCACTTATTCCAGCTTAAAAAAATATTGAGAGCCGAGAGTTAAATACAGAACTGTGGGTTCTGTAGATGGTTTTGAGTGGAGGAATGTGAAGCAGGAGGAAACCAGAGTGCCCGGAGAAAAGCTGCCATGTTGAAGAATGAGTCCGGACTGGGGATTGAACCAGAACCTCAGCAGTGACAGGCGCTGCTGTTTCCACTGCACCACTCTGACAGGCCAAACTTTGGGTGGTTGCAGAGTTTGTATTTTGGGAGCCAGACGTTGGGTTCGTAATATCCGGGTGTTCGTAAAATCAAGGTTCGTAAGAGGGAGGGTGCACTGTACAATCGTCATGAAATTTCAATCTTGTTTTGTTTTCAGGAATTACAACATGCTTTACAGAACAAAAATTACGTCGAATTCCCAGAAAACCAGGGTAGTGGTCCGTATGGAAATGGTCCACTAAACCAGCAGCTTCCGAACGATCGGTTCTCGCCGACGGCGCCTTCGAATCCACGTGACGAGCGATATTACCCATCATACTATGCAACCTCGGGTTTTCAACGCGAGGGGCGGTTATCAGGGCGAGCGAATATCGACCCGTACGCTACGATCACCCCTAGTGAGAGATTGAATTATCAAAATGACTCAGGTAAGTTGAGAAGCGGCTGAACTTTGGTGTCCTCAATAGAGTGGTGTCCTAGTTACAGAGGTGTCTGCTGAGGGAGGTGCCACTGATAAATTTAGTGTCAAATTGTTTTTCAGGGGGCAAATTCGGCGACCAGCCAGTATTCAACATCGGGAACAAACGACAAAGTTTTCCACCCCCAACTGACAATGCGGTGTACGTTTACCGTGCTGACCAACAGACGGCACCAGGGGCAGAATGGGAACGACGACTACAGGATAACAAGGTAGGCAAACGATTCTATGTCTGTCTGTCCGTCCGTCACATGAACTTGATCATGAACTTATAAATCACTGGAGGAAGTGATTTGAAATTTCTGTTGTGGTCTGTCACTCTGTGGTGGACAGAGGAAGACAATCAAAAACATGGCCATCGCACCTGCAACAAGATGGCTGTGGCCATTTTGAATTTCGGTTCCAGATTATAACTGACCCATGGTCCTGTGGGGCAGTATTTGCTCCTTCATAAATAATTCTGAGCCAAATTATGACCATTGCACCACCAACAAGATGGCTGCCTGACGGCCATTTTGAATTTCATGTCTGAATAATAACTAGCACATTGGATTGATAGGTATCTCACACTCTGTGGGACTATTTTTTCCTCCATTGCAAAATTTCTGAGCCAAATTTATGATGCATCGATTCATTATTTTCAGAATTATACTGAGTCCTACAGTTCGTCCTACAGTAGTGACTCCTACCAGAAATACGTGAACAATCCAGCGAACAAACACGATGACTCAAAACTCCAGGAGAAATTTGGCACGATGAATCCGATGCTCGATCTGTCGGAGCTGATCCATGATCAACAACAGAAATCTCGATCACAGAGTGAGAGCAGTGGACGGAATGACCCGTACCGGTTCACAAGGAGCACGGCGAATCCATATAACAAGGCAGCACCGATTGATAAGGGAAAACTAGCAGAACTGAAGCAGGGGAAAGTGAGGTGTGTAGGGTAGGCCTGATATGAAAACATTTTGGGACACTGCCCCAAATCCTTCACATTTCCTTTCCTATCCTCAAGTCACTTCACCCAGACACATGTCAGACAAAAATTTGTGCAGTTGCCCCCTCTATCAGATGATAGCCTAGTGATTATCAGGTCCGTTTTGCAAGCGGCAGGTCCCGGGTTCGAATCCAGCCCCAGACCATATGGGATTGATCATCCCTGGCTCTTCACATCTGTCGCATGGGACAGTAAGCCGTGGTACCTTGTACCTTGTACCTTTGCAAGGGCAAGTAAAAGACCCCATCCAAGTGAGGAGCATGAGTAACTTGAGATGGCCTCTTCTGTACTCACCAGGGCCAATAATGCTATGGCTTCGGCCCTGATGGAAAAATCTAATACAAATACAAATACATCACGTGAAAAATGGGTTTGACTGGGGATTGAACCTGGACCTGAGAGGTGATAGGCGCCGATGTTTACACTGCACCACTCTGACAGCCCAACTTGAAGCAACGTATATGTAACAAAGGATGTATGTTTCAACTTGGGAAAATTGACAGTCCTTGAAAGGAGACACAGCTTGGTAAATTTTCCCCGTCTCATGTTTTCTGTCGTTCGATTATTTCAGGGATTCTTTAGCAAAGGATGAAAAAATGAAACCCCAGGTGGCGCCAAAACCAATTCTCCGCCCGGATATACTCCGTTCAAAATCCGAGGTGACCTTAAACGCTGAACCAGAAATGCCCACCCATCCAAGGTCAAATTTTCCAAGGTCACAGTCGGCGTCGGATCATTTGGATCCAGATGAAGTACAGAGGAGAAACGCATTCAACAGAAGGTTTGTGACCCCCACCCCCACCTCAAAGATTGGGTGGAGTACCTCTCCCTCCATTAAGTAGGGAAGGCCTAGCTGAAAGTACACAAGGTTGCAGTGACTAAAGCTGATGCCATATTGGAAAGTTGTTGATCTTGGCATGGATGTAGACTCGGGACCCAGTCGTTGTGTCGCTCCGGCCGCCGCACTACACTCCACAAACGACTGGGAAAGCAAGCTGCAAAATCAGCGGCTAGCGTACCGACAACAACAACGGCCATCTCGACCAATGAAATTGCCCGAAAGCAATCTACTAGGGGAAATCTGGCACACTTTTGATTGGTTGTTATTGATGAAATTTACCAGAGCCTCTCGCCCGTCTAGAATCTTTTCAAAGTCACTAACAGGATATTTTTTTATCCGTAAGTACTGCTTATCGCACACAGCATCGAACTTAGCCGGCTAGATGCCAGGATACCGTTCTTGGCCTCGAAGAAAGTTCCCGATATAATCAGCTGATTTGAATCTTGCAACGAGCAGACGACAGCCGTTGAAGACGCAGTTTCTGATTGGCTGAACTCATTCACATCCGTTGTTGTTGTCGGTACGCTAGCCGCTGATTTTGCAGCTTGCTTTCCCAGTCGTTTGTGGAGTGTAGTGCGGCGGCCGGAGCGACACAACGACTGGGTCCCGAGTCTACATGGATGTTGATGCAGACATAAGCCTACATGTGCATGTAAGCATAAATGTACATCCAAGTAAGACTACATTTGCTTGCAAGCCAAAATGCACATGTCAATAAGCCTAGATGGAAACTTGTAAGCCTATAAAAATGTGACCCGATCTGGCAAAGCAGACGCATGTAGCTTGGCAGGTTGAGACCAAATGTTTGTCAGTTTCAATATTGTCTGTCTGTTATGAAATCTGAAATAATCTATTTCTTCCATTCTCTCCTGGTGTCATCTAATAGTTCATTTAGGCTGAACTTCTGAGTGACAAACGTCATGTCACTTGCATGTAAATTGGATTTGTCCATTCTGAAAATGTCTGTTGTCTGTTTTCAGAAGTCTGACTGATATCGAGAAAGGTCAAGGTTATCCACCCGCCCGACGGGAAGAAGGTTACCGGGACCGGATAGAGTCAGCGCCGCAGCAGCGGTATGAACCGCCGGGAGGGTACGTACTTTATGGAGAAGAAAACCCAAGCTCTTCACGTCAGTCACATGGGGCAGTAAGCATGGTGCCTATACCTTGTGCCTTTGCAAGGGCAAGTAAAAGACCCCATCCAAGTGAGGAACATGAGTAGCTTGAGATGGCCTCTTCCGTACTTACCAGGGCCAATAATGTTTTGGCTTCGGCCCTGATGGAAAAGTGTAATACAATCAATACAGAGAAGAAAATGTCGCGTTCAGAGATTTCTAAAACTACTCCCCAGTTGGAAAGGAAGGGTGAATGTTGTGTTCCGATTCTTATAGTTGATTATTTCATTTGAAGGTACGAGCCGAGAACTGCACCACCCTCAGGTTACGACCCTCGGGGTAGGGACTCTGCCCCACCGGGTGGGTACGGGAGACGGGAAGCTCCACCTGGTGGGTATGATCCGAGACGGGAGTCGATGTCAAGAGACAACAGGTAGGTCAAGGTGGGACTTTATAGTCCATCTCATGGGACAGTAAGCCGTGGTGCCTTGTACCTTGTGCCTTTGCAAGGGCAAGTAAGGCTGCGATTCCATAGGCTGTTCCCTTGTGGAATTTCCCTTGTTCCGTGCACTCGTGCCGTTAGGACAATGGGACCTGGCCTTGTGCCCTATGGGAACGGCCAGGGAGCAAATCAAGTGTTCATTCTCTTTGTGACGTGTCACAAGCGAACACGGAACAGGGAAAAAGTGCACAAGCGAACAGCCTATGGATACTCAGCCTAAAGACCCCATCCAAGTGAGGAACATGAGTAGCTTGAGATGGTCTCTTCCGTACTTACATGATTGTCAAATGTTCGCATTGGCCTGATGAAGTCAGTGGGTTAGGTTGAGAATCTAGTGTCTTCAGGTGATGGTTACTTGAATCGAACTTGTCCCTGCTGACTTTGTATCCAGGAACTTTTTTCTGGTTTCATAGGTATGGAGGTCGCGGTCCTTCTTTCGGAAATGACACCTACGCCAACCCCTATAACAAGGAACGGCAGCGGATATCAATGGACAGTGGAAGAGAAAATAGGTAGGGAACGGCAATGACTTTTTGTTCCAGAGTTTGTCATCTTGGGACTCTGGGCAGTCCTTCACGTTTGTGCTGTCAGAGTGGTACAGTGGAAACATCGGTGCCTGTCACCTCTGAGGATCCAGGTTCAATCCCCAGTTGTATTCATTGTTCATGTAATAGAGAGGACAACACTCTCTGACAGGGCTGGTTTTCTCCAGGCACTCTGGTTTCCTCCTGCTCGACATACTGGGTCCTCTTCCGATCACCGGTCAGTTGTTCGTATGCGTTAGTGCTTCAGGTGAGCCTCCGATTAGGGTTGAGTGGAAATGGTCAGCAAGCGAGGCGTATCTGATTGACGTTTTGGCATGTTTTGCGGTATACCGTTCATGCATAATAAACGAGAGGTCAGTCTTGGATTATCACATGAATACCTCCCTTCAACGGGAGTAAACAGCAGCGAATGAGGCATTAGAAAAGTGCCCCAGCGGGCCCCAAAATGTATTGCTGTAGAAAATTGCCGATTGACCGATGATCGGAAGAAGACCCAGTATTTTGCATTATATCGTCTATAGAGACAGAAGACCCAGTATTTTGCCCTCAGCCAACAAGTCCGAGAGTATCAGAAAATACAGAAATTTTCAAAAATCTAATTTCAGGAATCCCAGTCGAGGAGTTGATAGCACCAGACCTGGTCCCTATGGTGACGGTGGACATTATCGACCTGGAGTCGGGGTAGGACGGCCCGACGGGCAGGGCAGTCCGCAACTTCCAATGTGAGTTTTCTGTGTACTGTTTCAAATTCCCCCTGGACATGGGCCCCCCTTGTTGACACCTTATAAGATGAATCCCCAAGTCTTTACTTGGCCTTAGGCCCTAGACCTTTCAAACTGTTGGCACCAATGGGGTTCAGAATTTTTGCCTGGCTCTTCTTCGACCATGGGGTATCAAATATCAGCTGAGCTCCCAGCCAGTGCTCCCTTGTTCCATATCCAATGACAATATTTCAATGACAATATTTTTGTCTCCACAGGATGGAAGATGGCCGGGTCGTCATAGCAACGGCTCGAGGCGTTTTCGACAGTAATGGAGGAGTGCTAGAATCCAAAGAAACAGGTAGGGAGAATCTCGTTAAACTTTTGATGAAATTTCTCAGCTAAAGGTCCGGCTGCACATGACAGTTTTCTGTGGAAAGTTTGCTGTCAGATAGTAACTGTCCAAAGACTATCCCGTGGAAGCTGTTCAGCGAGTGACTGTATGACAGCAATAGATAACTGTCATGTGGAGCTGCGCGTTACGGCCATTCCCCATGTCATAGAGCAGGCGACTCCAACGGTTGTACATTTACATCGTTCTCAAATTGACGTACCGGTAAACGACAAAGATCTGTGGACTTCCGCTGAAATCTCAACCACAACTTCGGTCTGAAAGTGAATAACGTGACACAGACAACCCCACGACAGTGATGTCAAAGATGTTGCGTTAGAGTCGACCATTGCTGAATCATGGATGGTGTAACATCAGCCGGTTTCACATTGGGGTTCTGGTTGAGATTTCGGCGGAAGTGTGCAGGTCTGTGAATTCGAGAATCATCTATACGTACCGGTATGTATTTTGACTCTGAATTTTTTCCTTATTTCAGGTGTTAGTATATTCATTCCACAAGGTGCAATCCCTGCTGGTCTTCGGCAGGAAATCTACTTCAAGGTGTGCCAGGATAATAGCATCCTCCCTCCACTCGATCAAGAAAAGGGTAAGCTCTTCTCTATCGATCACATTGTTCACTCTAACAATCTCATATCGATTGTTGAACTTCGAGGAGCCTTGATAGTTGAGTGATTATCATGTCCGCATAGGAAGCAGCAGGTCCTGGGTTCGAATCCATCCCGGGCCATATGGGATTAATCATCCCTGGCTCTTCAAGTCTGTCGCATGGGACAGTAAGCCGTGGTGCCTTGTACCTTGTACTTTTGCAAGGGCAAGTAAAAGACCCCATCCAAGTGAGGAACATGAGTAACTTGAGATGGCCTCTTCCATACTTACCAGGGCCAGTAATGCTTTGGCTTTGTCCCTGACGGAAAAATCTAATACAGATACAGACATCAGGACTCAATTATTGTTATCATTTCAGGCGAGACCCTTTTGAGTCCACTTGTAATGTGCGGACCTCATGGACTCACGTTCAACCAACCAGTAGAGCTGCGTCTGCCACACTGTGCATCCGTCAATCCTGACAGTTGGTCGTTCTCATTAAAATCTAGCGACTCGCCGACCGGGCACCCCACCCAGTGGCAAAATATGACACTAATTGGAATGGACGGAGTCTCACAAGGACGTGTCGGGAAAAATAGCGTCTCAGTCCTGGTTGATCATTTCTAGATATCTGACAAATGTAATTCAGAATGTTTCGATGTCAGAAATTGAATGTGAATTATGTTAATATCTATGCATATTATTCCCATATTTGGGCATATCATTTCCATATTTGGGTATTCCTTATTTTGCACATATCTATTTATTTCAATGAAATCATTAATGAATTGAACATTGACTAGTCGTCTAAAAAATCAAATTCTCTTTTAAATGACCAGTGATGAGGAACCGGCGTGCCGTTTATCCTGACAGGACAGCGGTGCGACCGAAGTGACGTCATAACGTTAGAAAAAAGAAACTTTGGTCTCACCTCCCGCAGCGCCACATCGTGATGTTAGTTCCGCCAGTTCCCATTTTATGAATAGCTACACCTCCTAATAGGTGGACCTCTCTGTAGAGACACTGAAAACAGGGATACCTCTCTGTGGAAACACATCACGGCAGGAGGACCTCTCTATGGAGGCATCTCAAAGCAGAGGGATCTCTTTGTGCAGGTACCTCACATTAGGAGGACCTTTCTGTGGAGTTAGCTCAGCCGGGGGCTACCTCACTGACAGCATATTCCCTGTCATGCCATACTCAAATCTATGCACAAAATAATTCTAACGTGAACGCATTCACTTGGTTACTATGGCAACAACTGTTTCTGGTCTTTGTGCTAATTAAATATATTCGGTTTCCATGGCAACACATCATTGTGTATTTCAGGTAAAATGGATAACACGGTTTTTCTACTTACGATATACATGTATACTATGATTATGAATATAGTTTTGTAATGAACATTAGGTCAGCTTTTCCAAAGATTTGTTGCAAGTATATTGTAAAATTTTCCATTTTGTAAAGTTGTTGCATAATATTCCTCTACTTATAACTGGAGGCTCCATACGACAGATTTTAGAACTCTATCATGCCAAGGATGAAAATAAAAATAAAAAAACTTGAAAAGCAAGGAAACCTTGTCACATAGCTATTCATTGGAAAGCTCTCAGTGAGTACTTTCCATTGAATACCTATGTGTCATCATTTCCATGATGTTTCAGTATTTCATAGGTTTATTTTAAGAAATTGCCGATGGCAGAGAACGGGTTTTGCATGTGTTAATTCACCCCATTCCAGCGTTGCCTTAGAATGAGGTAATTAACACAAAATATTAATCATAAAGAAATCAAAATATCTTTGCGTCCTGTCATTTATCTGCCGTGTGGAGCCCCTCTATTGTCCAAATTGTGAACAATCATTTTCGGTGGGTATATGGTCATGTTATTTCTTACTTTCTTGTGGCGTCCATTTGTAAATTGTGTTGCATTATTATATATAGGCCAGTATGATATGTAGTATTCTATTGTTTATACAAGGGGTGTCAAAATGGGGAAAAAATTGCAACCCACGTGGAACTTTCTATGCCCTTGCTTTGCAGACTGTAGTCATGAGGAACCAACAGACATCATCATGATGACCTCAAGACCTTCCCTTGGAGTCACCTCAGGGCTGAGACACCCTGACCCATATTTTAGGACACTCCTCAACATAAAGGAGTTTATTAAAGCTATTGTTCACCTGTTGAGAACAATAGCCTTGAGGAACTTGATGTTGAGGAGCGTTCTAAAATATGAGCCCCTGTGTTTGAAACATTGTAAATTCTATGCATGAATGTAGTGTAGTTGACAGTACTTGCAGTTCAGCTTTATTCAAATAGTTGGCATAGTGTACAGAACATAACGTTACCACGGTTACAGAATTTGTTTCAAAAGATATTTGTATTTTTATATTTTTGACAATTTTGGACGCTGTGTTATAGGATTTACCATCAGTAGACGTTGGCAGAACACGTTGGCACGACACTGACATGTAATGTCAGTGGACAACATATGTGCATGTTGGCCCAATGTTGGCATCCTTCGTTGGGCCAAGGATTGAACCCTGACTTCAGAGGTGAGAGATGTTGATGTTTCACTACACCCTTCTGACACGAGTGCCAGGTTCAAAAATTGTTCTTTCACCAATGTAATGAAAAACCAAAAAATTGTAGCTTTTGCATTTAGTATAAACGTATTGAATAAATCAGCAAGGATGAATTATATATCAAGTCTTGTTGAGTTATGTTAGATTTTTACATCTCGTTTCCAGTCGCCCCTCCCCCCCCCCCCCAGAAGTTACTCGGGAGGGGGGGGCCTGCTGTTTCCCTCACATTTGTTCTGTGCCTCTCTCTCCTCCCTCATTGCTCAAAAACCGCTCGCAGTTCTTCCCTGCCGAGCCCATCACCCCCGCCCCTCCTCTGGCCGCTGGCCCTTCACAACTCCACGTCCCATCGGCGTCTTCGCGGCACAGCCATCGGTATCTTCACGGTTAGGTGCGGAATTTATTACCGCAGACTATTCCCCTACCTTGATAATGCTCAGCTACACGTGTACAGGGAGTGTAAAGAGGGCAAAGGAACAGTGCAGACGATTTTTTGTGAAGTTGAGTTCCTTGTCCGTAACCATCTCCGCCATTTGTCCTTCCTCCAGCCTCTTCCACGTCCAGAGACGGCACTTGAAAAGGTAGGTATAGTATTAGGCCCATTTCGACCGGTTTGTTACTTTTGCCCACGCCCTTGAGCGAGAATGACGTCGTTTCCAATTAAGATGCTAAATTCTAAACGTTTTACCGATCCTCATGAACCCACCTAGCGGAGGATCGTGGAACCAAAATTCCCGCCACGTTCCACGTGGTTACGTGGTGATGACGTCATGGTCGCAATGTTCTCTCTGCGGGAAATTTAAATCTTTGTTGCGCACTTTTGCCCTTCAAAACTTTTTGAGTGACATAATGAAAGTGAAAATACAAGTAAAAACAGTTCGGTTGACAGTTTGGGTGGAAATATGGGAAAACAAAGGTAAAATACGAATTTTTTCCATGAATTGTGGAGGTAATATGGAAATATCAAATGCCAAATATGGTAGTTGAAATTTCACAAACATTGATGGATTTTATCTCTGCGCATCATCTAAGTTCAGCATATAGTTCTCAAATAATGTGAATTTTCTGAGAATAAAATATCAAAGTCCCTAAATAAAAGCAGCCATATTGTATTTTCTTTACATATTCTGGATTACTTTGCGTATAAAATGTAGAGAATGTTTGATTTACAAGAGATGCTGGGCGCGCAGTGATACGGGCCTAATTTTTTTAGATGCACGTCTGCGCGCACAAGAAAAAAATGGCCGATTTCTGAGATTTCTTTTGGGCGGCGGCGACAATAACGCTGCTTTTTCTCAACAAAAGGCAAGGTAAACCGAAATAACTGCATGTTACCCTTTCCCCCAATATCCATAGGCCCCACATAACCCGTTCATTCGTTCTGAAATCGACTAGATTATTCATTTTAAGCGTGTCAATTGCGGCGTCTGACCCGCAGTTTCATAGGCGTATACAATGTATTACGCAAGATGGCGTCATCCCCCACGCTTGGTGAGACGCTCAATTTCCCCGTCCAAAATCTGATGAGAAACGGGTTGATCCCGATGGATTTCAATCCCTCGAGTTGCCTAGGTTACTACAAAGTAAATTTCATCAGATTGTCACATCATTGTGCCCGTTCAGCAGGGCCTAGCAAGCTTTTTGAGGTGGGAGAATAATTTTTTTGAGGGGGGCAAAATTGTCACTTGCAATTTCTTGGACAAGTTCTGTGCAAGAAACACATTTTGGGTGACATCAGGAATGGCATTTGCCTCCTCTGCCCCTATGCTAGCTGCAGTCCTGCCCTAAATTTCATTGAGTGTAGTAATTGAAAAGACGGAATTACCGGTAGGCCTATGCCCAGCTAGGCCTACAGGTACCGGTATGTTGATATCTTGAAGCTGTTGCAAACTCAGATTGTGGCAGTTGTTTCCCATGTTCTACGGAAACAATGCATGGCATATGGACCTTGATTCGGGGACATTTTAAAAAGTGACACATGACTCATGAAAATCGGAAGAAAAATTTCCTTTTCTGAAGGAGAGGTGTCCTCATTACAGAGGTAGAAATGAAAAGAAGTGACAGTTTTGGACTCTGGACTGAACTTAGGTGTCCTTAACTGAGAGAGGGATGTTCCTCTCTAGGCCTCTGTAGACAACTGGGATGTGCTGCCAATCATTTTACTTACAAAATTATCTTCTTTTCAGACTGAATGGTTTTCAAAGTTTTCACTGTTGGTAAAATGATGGTGAAGAAGGACAGAAGATTGACCACATTAAAAAGGCAGCAAGGAGGAGCTTGTTATTTGGTGAGTGAGGATTTTATCAAGTTACCCTTCCAAATGTTTACTGGATTTGAAATGAAACTCTTTGTTGGAAGATTTGCAGACAAATTTGCTGTAATCAGGCTTCTCAATTAGATGAAGTTGCAGGGGTTTTTCTGAGCCTTATTGCAGGTTGTTCATCTTCAATACTCTTGTCTCTTGCCTAAGGTACAAAAAGCACAAAATTGACACAATAAATGATAATAAACAAGAAGTCAATCTCCAGAATTCACGAATTTTCGACCCCAACCGGGGTCTTTTTCAAGTGGAACTTTACAATCTGAAACTCTAGAAAAGACTGAGCTGAAACCCGAATGTAGAACTACATAGTCTGTGTAGACAGGGAAAACAAGCAATTAAGGAAAGAATAGCGACCAAGCCCCAAAGGTGGCCGCTGGACAATTAAGGAGAAACTAATTTAGCTGAAAAGAAGGGTTGAATAACTGCAGGGCCTCTCAGTCTGACCACAAGCAGAGTGTAGGTAACTGGCGCAGAGCTTCATTTGGCTGAACATGCTGAAAGAAAGTTTATAAATTAATAAATATGACTTGTGTAATACGTAACAAGCACAAAGCGAAAAGATGCACAAAGGTAAAGGAATATAAAGGAAGTCAACTTCCAGATTTGTAGGAAAAAACAGAATGGATAATGCAAATCACTGAGCAGTGAAAAGAATAAGGTGAGGAGGATTAGAGCAAAAAAGGGGGGGGGAAAGGGAGGGAAAAAAAACCCAAGGCCTAGACCAGAAGGGGAGCAACGTGCCCTCCGCAACTGGAAAACCCAAAACGAAATAGGCCTACCAGGGTAAGAGAAAAGGAAAGGAATGTCTCTTGCCTCATACTCTGGACCATTGGGTGTGGTACATGTATTGAAAAAAAGTTGCTGAGATGGTGAAGGGCCAACATTAACTTCTTGGCTTTTTCTTGACTGATTTCTTCTTATTTCAGATGATCTTAGTTAAACATGATGGTGACACAACTGTGATGATGCCTACCATGGCAGAGACGTCTTCCTTTTCTTCAAAATGACTTGACACACAACTGAAAAACAGAATTTCTTGATGCACCCACAGACAATGCTGATTAAATCTGGTGGTAAGTAGGCCTACTGGTATTTTTGTTGTTTTCAAACAGTTAGTTTAGTTTAGTTAGTTTTATTTATTATAGTGACAAGAACTTCCTTACATTAAACAGTATAATACACATACATGTAGTACAATCGTTCCCAGCCCTTACGGGCTTATTTTGTCACTTCAAGTACAACTTTGTCCAAAAAGAAACCAAGATGAAACATCACTGTTCCCTCGTTGTAGGAAAGTACTATATCTTCTTTCATTGCCAAGAAGGGACTGACAGTTACTGTACTTAATGGGAGAGGTGTCCTTTCTAAAGAGGTGTCCTGATTACCAAGCAGATGGAAACAACCAATTCTTCTGTACCTTACCTCAGATAGTTCAGCTTCCCACTTGGCTCTTGCCTCATACTCTGGTACTAAGAATGTTACAGAGAAGCTATAGAGGCCTTGCAATGATGTCATCCTGGCGGCCATGCTGAGGGGCACAGTGGGCAGAGGTGTGAGCTGACCGTGACGTGGCCTGCGTGAAGTGCGTGACGCCAGTGTTTGACGTAACGTCATTGGGACATTTCGCTGCGCCTCTGCAGCATGTGCCCCCAGCATGGCGGCTTGTGACGTCATTTGCAAGGCCTCTATTGGCTTTGTCTTGACCGAGATTTCCTATTTTAGATGACCTTGATGCATGATGGTGACATAACACCAACGGTGATGGTGACTTTCAGCCTCGTGTTGGTCCCTGATCGGCAAACCAGATGGCGTGGATGAGCATCGATGAGGTAGTTTTCTCAAAACTTAGAGATGCAAGACTTTCGTGGACCTGGAACAACGGTCAGATACTCCTCAAATTGGAAAAGGACGATTCATGCTGATTGCTGATTTCAGGGACCCAGGGACAAATACTCAAATTGGAAAAGGACACTTAATGCTGATTGCCGATTTTGGGAAGCTGGGACCCAGGGTCAAACGCTTCTCAAATTGGAAAAGGACACTTCATGCTGATTACTTATTTCGGGACCTGGGAGCCAGGGACAAATACTCCTCAAATTGGAAAAGGACACTTCATGCTGATTACTGATTTCGGGACCTGGAACCCAGGGACAAATACTCCTCAAATTGGAAAAGGACACTTCATGCTGATTGCTGATTTCGGGACTTGGACCCAGGGTCAAATACTTCTCAAATTGGAAAAGGACAAATTATGCGGATTGCTGTTATTCGGAAATAATGGGACTCCCAGACTTGCATCAAAAGTGCTGTTGGACCCTGAATACCCAGGAGAAGCCCTGAGCTGAAGATGATTTGGTAAGTAGTCAGATCTTTTATACATGATACTCAAAGATTCAGTAGCCTATGGAGGAGGTAGGCCTACCCGAGTGGTTGAGTGAAAACATTCGTGTGACCTGTCTCCTCTTGAGTTTCTTGGTCGAAGCCATTTGTGTAGGCCTACAGTAGAAAACACTTTAAAGGAACTCGACGTCCAAGTTGTAAACAAACTGTTTACAAACAGTTGGCCAGCAAACTAGTTTTATTCCTTCGTGAAGGTGGCAGCACCAGTAGCGCCCCGTGATCGTTAGACTGGTGCCCGGTCCAATGCAACTCATTCACGATATTCACGTCAGTACATATCACCGACAATAGGTGGCAGCACCGCAGGCATCGCGTGGATAGAGAACCAGTGAGTGAGTGTTTACAACTTGGACGTCCAGCTCCTTTAAGTCGGAGATGCGCAAGTCGGAAAATCGGCCATCTTTGGATATCTTCGAGAAGTCCTGTTTTATGTAACGAGTCGGTTCCCCCAGATTTTTTTCATTTACTGGAAAACTTGTAAAATATTTTTCTTTTTTCACCGCAGAGAACAATAAATCCTTTTACCTCCTGGTGTCTGAGTAGTGTAGGGTAGTGGTGACCATACTGGACTTTCATGCAGGTGACCCCAGGTTCAAATCTTGGTACGACACAATTTTTTTTCCATTTATTTACTAGAAAACTTTTCTGTTTATCCCCAAAACAAAACATTCTTTTTGTTTTGATTTTATTAATCTTAATTGTTTGCTTTTGTAAATGTTAATTAGTTAATTTTATTTATATTTTAATTATCTAAATTTTATTTTTATATTTTTAATATTTAATATATTCAATATTCATTTTTTAATTTTAATTATTTTTACTAATTTTAATTACAAACTATTTCAATTTTCTATTACTTTAATTTGATTACTTTTAATTTTAATCTTATTAATTTTAATTTCATTAATTTTAATTTTATTAATAAAATTTTATTTATTTGATTTAATTAATTAATTTTATCAATTAAATTTTAGTACCATAAAATTTTCAGTATGCATATATGTATTGGGAAATGTTGCCCATGGCCCAAGGACCTAATAATGAAATTTGGTTGAAATCGAAGAAAGTTGAAAAATGCTCATTAATTATGCATGAGCGAATTAATTATGCAAGTGCATGCCATCCGATGCGGGACCATTCAAGGACATCAGAAAAAAAATTTCAGCCCAATCGGACGAAGTTGAATTTTGCATAAATTTTCTAGTTAATGAAGCTCATTAATGCTTAGTTTTTCGTTAATAACTTTGTTATTTATGGAGATAATTAAGTGCCCTTTGGCTCCGAAAATATATTCAGTATTATGAACAACCTGGTGAAGTTTGAGCTCAATCGGAGCAATTTTTTTTTTTCGCTTAAAAAAACTGCAAGGGATTCAGGGATTTTTTTAATTTTTTGACATTTTGGTGACCCCCTCGGATCTTAACAAAAAACTAAACTTAAGGTATATGTGGGCCAAGGATTCCAAAAAAGTTGGTCCCAAGGTCATATCTATTATACTTTTCGAGATATTTGAGATTTAAAATTCTATTGTTTTTACTTATGGAAGATTTTTTTAAATTACGCAATGGTCAGCGGCCCTAAAACCCCTTATTACACCCAGATGGGTTCAAGATAACAAGTATTTTGGGTAAAAATTTTCTTGATATTTTAATTGTTTGGATTTCATGATATTTCACAAAATATCACGAAATGATAATTTCATCATATAGCTTATCGGTCAATATTTTCACATGCTTCTTTTTCTGTTTGGTAGAGCACATCTACACTAATCTAGAACCAAAATTTGGGGTAAAAATGTTTAAATCTGAGTGATTTACAGGCCTATGAATATTCCAGCATATTGCATGTCTGACTGACACATGTGAAAACTCACTTGATATCATGTGATTTTCATCACTTTTTATCAAAATTTTTGGAATATTTTTGTGTTTTCAGGAAGAATATGTTTAAAACTTATAATTGGGTGTGTAAATTGGATATTTTTGCTCACAGAAACCAAATTATCAGTGTTAGCCAATTTCATGATTTGCCAAATATCAAAATGAAAATTTCGCGATATCTTGGAAACCGTCGATAGTTTTTCAAAAATTCTTTTTGCAACAGTAATCGTGATGCATTTCTAATCTTGGACCAAAGTTTGGTCGAAAATTTTTTAAATTAACCACAATTGCCCCTCAATTAATCGCCCAGTATTGAGAATTATTGTGAAAATTTTGATATTTTGCATGATAAAAACACCTTCTAATCAAAAATTTTCGGTGTTGTTGGAGAGAATATGCTAAAACCTTTCCATTGGATACAAAATTAGTGAAGTTTTACTTTTAGAAAGAAAATTCTGTATGTTGACTTTTTTCAAAACATGCCAAATATCGCATTTTGATATTTCGTGATATCATTGTAACCGCCAGAATTTTTCCGTACTTCTTCGTTCTGATGGAAAGTATTATGCTGTACTAATCTAGAACCAAAATTTGAGATCAAAATATTCAACCATGCCTGAGTTACAGGCCTATCAATATCGTGAAACATTCACTTGATATTTTGCATGATAAAGACACTTTCCGATCAAAATTTTTTGCCAATTTTTGTAGTGTTAGAAAGAGTATGCTTTAAACTTCACATAGGATGTAAAATTTGTCTAGTTTTGTGTTCAGAAACCAGTTTTAAAGACGGCTCAATTTTGACACTCTGAAAAATAGGCCAAATTTGGCATGAAATATCAAAATTTCACTATCAAATCTTTTTTCAAACCTTTTGAAAATTGGAGGGTATGTTTCTACATGCACAAGTTAACTGTCTGCCAAATTTGGTCGCAAAATTCCCACAGCTTCCTGTTATATCATGTCTTTTATGTTGCAAGTTGCAATTTCAGGCTGATCTGAGACCAGACCTTGGTCCCAGACAGCAAAACCTGTAAATGTACACTAATACTAATGCATTAAGAAGCATGGAGATACCTGGAGACTAGGTGAATTTTCAAGTGCCCAGCATCCGGTAACGGGTGGCCGTATCGAGTTGAAATTTGGTGGAGATGTGTGTCATATGCTAAACTGATGTGTGTTAAAAGGAGAGTTTGATATCATGGCCGGTTTAGCGAGAAATTGAAAAAAAGTCGAAAATAGGTCTTCGTGATAATTGGCCGCTGTGGCCTTATAAATCAACGTATCGCGAAAGCGATTAGTGTTCCGTGAACGGCAGAACAAGGGCTTTAATTTGTATATGTCGAAAGTGCCAAATTCCAAAAATTACAAAAATCGCCCAAAATTTTAGTGGGAAATGTTTTGAAATTTGCTTCCAAAATTGACGCAACCTCGTCCCCAGGTTTGGACTTTTCTGTACATAAATCTAATGCTTAATTTTTCCACTGTGCCTGGGGACGAGGTTGAATGGCTTTTGACTGGAAAATGTGTTTGGAGAGGTGAAAATTCTCATTTTGCTTAATTAATTGGCCAAAATTAACCCTTTCTGTGCCAAATACATTTTTTTTAAATGCTGAATTATGTCCTTTGTGATATTCTCATGCTATTTTCAGCATCATTAACTTCTTCCTTGCTGTTCGTTTTATTTCTTTTTTCCATGTTCCTCCTGAATGCAGACTCCAAACAGCTGGTTCTTAGCTGTTTATATTTTGATACCTCCTTATGAATTGGATCCGGAGGCTGTTGCTTTTGAGAAACTAACAAATCAAAATAATATATGTATTTTTTTCCTTTTATTCAGGAACTTTCATATGAAGAACAAAACAGAGTTCGTTACAATGTTGCATAGCACACGATTAACACTTTGTATCACCATTATGAACATTATGCAGATGTGACTATCTCTAAAAAATCTGGTCAAAGTCGCTGATCTATGATGCACAATCGATTAAGGATTAAGGATTTCTTTGCCACCAACAGACCGGTGTTTTTTATTGTGATGAACCTATTAACCTTGTGGTGTTCAGCAACTTTGACTGGGTTTTCTCAGAGATGGTCACAAATATATAAATGCTACAACTATAATTATAATTTACATGAATTTCACAAAATCTCATAGTGTACATCTGTTATTTTCAGGAACGACTTGACCCAAGATACCGGGACAGAAAGACGTATCAACTGACTACATTCAAATCTGCCAAGCTGTTAAGATGAGAGAAACAGGGAAGCTGTATTCAAGTTACAAGTCGATATGTACGAATTGTGTCCAGCTGACAGACACAAGAAGACAAGCGACACATGCCACAGCAGAACAAAACTGACATCAGGAACATTTAACAGGACATTTGTCATTCTGTACTCTGATACACCCAGCTGTACATTTGTGTGGTGGTTCTAGGAAAACCCAGCAGGTGTCGCATTTGAGGAAAATGTTAATGGCCTTGGTGAACCTGCACATTTCAACAGCTGAAATGTACTACATAACAGGTAAACAGTAGCAGATCAATGCACAGGCAATCTGACAGCCCTTGTTGATCATTCAGGGACATCTGATGGGTTTTCCTAGACTGCCACACACTTAGTACTAACATGTAACTCTCGATTTCATGTTGAAAAACATCAACATTGTTCCGATTTTAATGTAAGCCGTCTTCACTGTAATATTACAGTAAACATCGCATAAGTCGGAGTCGAATAACTCGGATAATCACATAACTCGGATGACCTCCCGAGGTCCCAATTTTTTCCAACGTTAATTCCATTAAAAATCATCGCATAACTCGGATTCTGTAAGTCAGATTTTCACCTAAGTCGGATGAAAATTTGAGTCCCAGTGTAATACATTTCCATTAAAATCTTGTCACATAAGTCGGATGAGCATAGGCTATGCACACAATCTAATACACACATTCACAACATTGGACAAATGCATTTGAAACTGCCAAGAGGAACACTTTTCCGTTGACTATGATCAGCAATTTCCGTCAGCTGTTGCGTTTCTTAAGATAATGCGCCATCAAGATCGACAAGTAAGCAGGGGTTTTATTCATGAAGCACACTTACATGTAGGGCTATACTCTTAGTGTCCTCTTTAAAATCTATTTTGGTTGTTCCAACACAATAGTTTTAGAGGGCCCTAAGAGCAGACTAGCATTAAGTGTGCACCATGAATATGGTCCCGATCTTTTTGGCAATTCTGGAGTTCATTACCAATGTTGCACAAGTCAGATTTTCTCCGACTTGTACGTCCCTAAGTTGGATAAAAATCTGACTTACTCGTAAGTCGGAGAAAATCCGACTTACACATAAGGCGGATTTTCTCTAAGTCGGACAAAATTTGCTGGCCCACTTGCATCCGACTTATGCGATGTTTACTGTACTTCCGTTTTGTCTGTAACCCAGGGCCAAGAATCAGCCCTGACGCATTTCACCGTCCCCCTCTAATAAAGAATACAATACAGTCCCCGAGGTGAGCACAAGGTCCCTGGACCCTGTAGTTTAAATTTCTTTCTACAGCCTGAACCACAAACATGTTTTCATGCCCTTCCCTCTCAGAGCAAGCACCAGGACTGAACTGGCAAAGTTGCTTGTCAGGGAGAGTAAGGAAGGAGCTGAGAAAACTACATGTAGTACTTTCTTAAAGCGCCCTGAACTTCTTTATACCCATTATTATCTGGCGACTGGGCGATTTCAAAGTTGGTGGTAACATGGTGTTTACAATGCATACTTTGTAATCACCAAGTTCTGCAAATTGGGCATGAAAATTTGTTTGTGGATTGAGGCCTATATAATTAGATTTCACCCCGTAATAAGGGGAAATATGAACTAAGAATTCACCCCGGAATAAGGGGAAATATAAACTATTAGCCAGGGCAATTTCATCTGTCCATATCAGAATGGGAACCTCCAATGAGTGGTTCTTGCAAAAATACTAATAACCCTCTGCCTGAAAACTGGTAACATTCAGCAGTGTTGGCTATTCTCAGTGTTTCCCTCTGGTGTAATATCTGCCAGTGTTGCCCATTCTCAGTGTTTCCCTCTGGTGTGATATCTGCCAGTGTTGCTTGTTTTCAGTGTTTCCCTGATTTTTTATGAATGCTTCAAAAGTGGAGTGGACACAAACCCTGTCTCAGCTCATGGCTGATTTCATCATGTATTGTGGGAGAACACGTGGACACATGGGAGCACTGGCAGCTGTTACACCAACTGTTATTCAACTCAAGCCTGATTTTGGGGTAGGTTAACCCAGTCATTCTGAATGGTCATTACTAAGGAAAATTTTGCTCAAAACAGGCATACCTTCTGCACTGCAGTGCCAGGAGATGCCTGCTATAATTCATAGTACAGAAGCTGCACCAACAAAATTGCCCTGGCTAATAATTCCTATTTCAACCTCCATAAATTTTTAACAGTGGACTTTTTAACAACCTGTACTATGGTACTACAGGGTATCCCCAAAATAATCCTGATAGAGGATTCTCAAATTAACACAAATCTGCACTCTTCCGCCAAAATCTCAACAGAACCTCAATCGGAAACCAGGTCACATGACACAATTAAGATTCAGCAATGGTTGACTCCCACGCAACACCTTTGAAATTGCTGTCAAGGTCAGGAGCACAAATGTCGACTCATTGACTGCGTCATGTTATTCAGTTCCAGACTAAGAATCTGTCAGAGTTTCGCGAAGGTTTACAGATCTTCATCAATTTGAGATTCGTCTATACACCCTTTCAGAAATACGGCATTCAGTGATGACGTCTAAGGGGGAATCTTTAGGCCCTTCCGTTGCCATATAAAAAGGGACGGTCACACTTGACCAAATTTTTAAATTCTTTTGAAGATGTGCAGAGGGGAAAATTTTGTTCGAGCACTGGCCGCTGAATTTCTGGAAAGGTGTGTACATTGTACTTGTAGGCCTAACAAACTGGGACCAAAAATTAACCTTACACACAACCTGGTCCCTAGGAAATAAGGTTTCAACCAAATCAGTGCCATCTGCTGGTCGCTCTATAAACTAGGCTGTATAATTGATTTTTCCGCAATATCTCTATGAATATACATCTAATATTCTCAAAGGTGCCGAGATGATTTATCATTTCTGCACATAAATATTGAGAGAGCAGGTGCAACTCAGTTCATTAAGTTTAAATTTACAGCATTCTTGGGCTCAAGTTGCAGTGGGGACATCTTGAATCACTGTCGGGTTCATACCGCTACAACGACAGCACAGGCTTCAATATATTTCGATACGAACGGACCATATTCACGGCTTCACTGCTAGTTACACCAAAATTCTACCTGCGACAATATGTGATTTTCATTCACTACACATTTCATGGTTAAACGACACAGCCTAGTTACTGGAGTGACCAACAGATGGCACTGGTTCTGTTAAAAGCAGAAAAAAATGCAACAAAAGCAATTTCTAGTATCAAACCACAGATAAGAGTGAAATCAGTCATGAATGTGACACCAAGATAGAAATGGATCTTGAGTTATAATATGATGCCCTAATTTTGCACAATTTCTATTTTGTTTTCTCTGCAATGAGGTACCCGCGGAACTAACGTCACGACGCGGCGCTGCGATCGATGCGCCCGAAGTTTCTTTTTTCTAACGTCATTTCCATTTATTTCTGGGGTGAAAATAACCCGTTTCTGTTGGTCGCCTGGCAGTAAACTTACATCATCCTGTAGCAGATGAAAATTTCTTAAATCTCCTTGCTTTTTTCCTTAAAATGAGGAGATAGGTTGGCGATAAAAGCAACGTTTTTGTCTCATTTTTCCTGTAGAAAAATGTACAGGTCACTTTTTCATGTCGCAACGTCAACACCTAAAATGACGTCAATGACGTCGCGACGGGTCAATCGATCGCAGAGCCACCGCGTAGCAAAGTTTGTCATGCAGGTATCCCATTTTCTGCCAGTCATGTTTGTGACGGAAAGAGTGACTGGATGAACTCGGAATTTCACACAATGTGATGTTGACTGTACCTAAAATTGTGTTTGTTGCATTTTTTCTGTGATACCCTGCAGTACAAAAACATAGTACAACACGAAGTGCCAATGGTTTGGCATGTATAACCGTTGTTAAAATATATCATCAGGGAGATGTAGGCCTACCACCTTAAAAGACAGACACACATAACGGACACCACATAATACTTATTTGACTCATATGCTACGCCTCCTGTCCTATGTAGGCCTACTGGAGGCGGGCATATCTTTGAAACTCAGAGAGGAAGCTGGGGAGGGGAATTTTTCCCTTATTATTTTCTCTGCCTTCTGGCAACAAATATTTTTATATACTTGCATAAGAAATATGCAATTAAAAAAAACTCAGGCCAATAACTTCTACCTCGATGGGACAGCTAATGGCTCTGATGATTATGACCAAATTTTCTGCATGCTTTCATCAAATGTGAGGACGTATTTCTGCAGCAAGTCTATGTTTTCTACGGCACTGGGGTCTTATCATGGGGTTACTTCCATGAAGATTTTCCGCAAGTTCGCCCTAAACCCGGATAGGCGTGAGCAGCAGTATAGGATCCGACTTCGCGACTTTAAGCACGAGGGTATTAAAAAATACTGCCATGACTTAAAAGGACATAACTACCGTTGCCACATCCATAAATAGATGATGGGTTTGAATCCCAGTAACATCCATAAAGGAATCTCCATCGGATTACTTTACAGGGACCTGCCCGGTAGTGAGCATTGCATGGAGACATATGGATCTGTCTTATTAAACACAGTTCCACATTCCTGGTCCCAGACCAACTGCCACTCACCTGGTTTCAACACATGGGGCAATATACATAAAGCTAGAAAATGCTTTACTCAAATGTTGTGTGTACATTTTTGGTAGGCATGTACAAATCTGAAGTAAAGATTTAATAGGCTTTACGCATACGGTCCCTTGGTCATGATAAATATAATGCGTACAACATTATATTAGGGGAGTCTGAGTGATGACTGAGTACATTGTATGTAAGGCCTACGTCACCACTCAAATCTCACAACAAGTTCCAATGATGACAAGCCTTTCAGTTACGTTTTTACTGCACCCCGTATCGGAGTGAATTTAAGATTGATAATTTCTTCTTGGTGAATAAGAAACAGATAATTGCACAAGGTTTATGATTTAATATTTATGACCACATCACCTCAATGGTGTGTGCAGAATTTATTTCTATCTTTCTCCGAATTTTCTTCTGGTCACATTTCTAACCAAAAGGCAGGATTTGACTCACAATTCCACACACAATGTGTATCTGATTAGTTTTCAGAGAGGAAAGGAGTTCAGAATCATTTGGACCAATTTTCCAGCAGATATGACTTTAGGAGCAAGATTTATCTGTGTATGACTACTATTGAGTGTTTGATGTTCAGGCGAGATTACTGGATCCATATCCATCTCCGCCACTTGCGCTTCCTCTTGCCTCTACCAAGTCCAGAGAAGGCAGGCCTCTGACCCTTTGTTCGGGATGGGCACTGTCTCCCCACCATCCGGAAAAACCATCCTTGGCACCACTATAAAATGAGCACTAGAGGCATAGCAGGCCATCTCTTATGTGGTAATTGAACAATAGGCATTAAGTGGAATAGTAACGAAGTCCTGAGTTTACGTCCAGTGAAGTTCTCATTTGGACTGCTTAAATTTAGAGGAAACTGAAACTCATTTCATTCCAGTTCCATTCATTTGGTATATTTCCTGGAGATAAAACTGAAAGACCTGGGTACTCATCATTGCAAGCTGCCATCTATCATGCCGAATCCACCAGGTTGCCTAGCGTCTTAGGTATCTACTCCGGCCAGAAGTGCGTCTCTGGAGCCCGCGCAGCCACGACATAGCCTTACTGACACACCTAAGTACCAGGGGGAAGAAACCTGCCCGCATTTGAACCAGCATGCCATTCATTGTGAAAAAGGATTCTCATTTATAGCTTTCTTTATCTGAATTAAAGCTCAATCTCACTTTGCACTTGGCTGAGACGAGCTGTTGTTTAATATCTGATGTTGGATAACTTCCTTTATCATGGATTAAAGCTCAATCTCACTTAGCACTTGGCTGAGCTGAGCTCTGTCGTTTATCTGCTGTGGGATAGTTTCATATTTATCTTGGATAAAAGCTCAATCTTACACATAGCACTTGGCTGAGCTGAGCTCTCGTTGATCAGATGTTGGATTGCTTTAACAGACTTCCTCACTGTTTTCGGAAAATCACGCAGCAAATATACCGGTAAGTTCACATAATAAACACTGAGAACGCAGACCCCTAGCTAGGCTTTTTTAGAGGGAAGCAGCACCCCGCCATCTTTATAAAGTCCCTGCCCTCATTTTAAACTGAGTCAAATTCGCCCTGCCCTCATTTTGGAATAAGTCACTCAAAATGTGCCCTCTTTCAGACTTCAGCTTTGGAGCGAGTGCCCTTTTAATGTTTAAATCTCAAAATGTGCCCTCCTTCAGAAAAGTGCCCTGCCCTTCTTAAATTCTACCTAGGGGTCTGGAACTTACAATGGATGTGACAAGCCACATGAAAAATATGTAGCCCTACTTTTCATGACCTGCCTTTTAAACCTGCAAGTCATCACCTGATCTGAGCCAAGGAACTGACTCCACCCAATCTGCCAAGCTCTGAAGTTAAAACACTCAAGGATCTATTCTAACGTTGTGACCCTTCCGTACCTCACATGAAGTAACATGAGCCACACTGACAACCCAAAATATTCAGATTTAACCCGTTAACCGTGTAATAATTTTTGAAAAAATTCTTTCTCATAAAAAATTCGCCAAAAAAAGTATTTGACACACAAGGTTCCAGACGTAATATAACTTCCTACCAAAAATATAATATTTTTGGTCCTATGCACTGGTTAGCGCCATTTCCTTGCAAGGTGTACTATCACACCTTACACAAGCTGAGATCCTCAGTGTTTTCGGGGTTCCCCGGATTTCATAATGAAGTAATAGTACGCCGTACCCAGTTAACGGGTTAACATCCTGGATTGTCAGTTTTAGCACCAATTTAAATAAAAGATGTCCCTCTATGCAAAAGTTTTATTGTGTCAGTTGGTTCTCTATGGGCATTACTCACCCATAGGAAACTATGGGCAGTCGATTTGGCATTGGTGACCATGTCACCATAAGTTATAAGGAAACCAACTATGTGAATTGCCCATTGAGAGCCAACTTGCACAAGAAAACTTTCACGTGGTGGAGCACCCTCAACACTACATACGTACATGTATAACGACCATCAGAGGAGTGCCTTGACAAATGTAAATTGGCACAGAAGTCTTTCAGGGTTTACAGTATTTCATCCAAGAAGACAAGAACTTGATCCACGAGACAGTTTGGCCTTGAGGTGATTCGACAATCGCTTGAGTCCCAGAAATGTTCATTAGACAGCTCAACATACGGTAGCATAGCTGATTCGACAACCGCTACAGTCCCAGAAATGTTGTTAGACAGCTCAGGCCTATCACAGCTGATTTGACGATCGTTACAGTCCCAGAAATGTTCGTCAGAGAGCTCGGCCTATCACAGCTGATTCGACGATCGTTACAGTCCTGGAAATGTTTGTCATCAGACAGCTCAGCCTATCACAGCTAATTCAACAATCGTTGTTCGTTAAAACCAGGATTTTTGTAATTTGCTCGAATCATTCCTCGTCACAACGTTGTCAGCCAATCACAACGAAGCTTTCCAATCCTAAATAAATTATCGGCTGCATCGAGTTTGATTTTTCTGAAATTGGAAACAAACAGGACTATTAGCATGAAAAATAATCCCTATCCTCGGACCTTCTTCACAAAGCCTCTCCATAGGGTGTGCGCAGCCCTACGTCGACAAGATTCATCTGTCACCTCTTGGTGAGGGAGGTGAAAGGAGAGAGGACTTAACGAGCCTCAAGTTACTCCAACAA
The DNA here is from genome assembly GCA_002633025.1 of Notospermus geniculatus. Classification (NCBI taxonomy): domain Eukaryota; kingdom Metazoa; phylum Nemertea; class Pilidiophora; order Heteronemertea; family Lineidae; genus Notospermus; species Notospermus geniculatus. The sequence goes on from NMRB01002485.1 coordinate 100,745, forward strand.
TTTGACTACCGTAGCTAGCTTCTTGCTATGTCCAGCAATACATTCAGGCTTCAGGACATTTAAAGCCTAACGCTTTTGTGCAGAGTGCAAATTCAGCCAATCAGTATTTGTATTTGTGTACATGTATTTGACTTTTTCGTCAGGGCCAAAGCGTATTTCGACTGTGGTGCGTATTTCGACCGTTTCTGGTGACTGATCAGTTGCCTCCAGTTTCAGCTAGATCCTCCCAGTCGCTCAGTGGCAGCTCGTTGTATCCAGTCACAAGTGTGATGTACGCTAGGCTTTACAAGAAGCCATGTTCAAACTCACCTTATCATACTCGGCCTGAGTTATGTGATAGTGCAGAATAATTTCAAGTGCAGACGGTTTCTGTCAGCCACGCTCTTGCACCTTGTTGGATGATGAGCAACTGTCAACTGGACCCTCACTGCACACGTAGAATTTGGCTGTTTTGATTCCTCTGATCTGCAAGTAGAAAATGGAAGAGGACTCTACAGACAATTCTCAAATCTGCAGATCTGCACACTGCCACCGAAATCGCAACCACAACCTCGATCTGAAACCGGCTGACATGACGCAATTTGGGATTTGTCTATCAGACTCTCCAGTTTGGAATGGGATTGGTACCACGGGTGGCGGGCCTCAGCATCCAGGGGATGAGGAAGGACGCTGCCAGGTGGCAGCACATACGATGCTGGATCTTGCCAGGAGCACAGCTGATGGTCATGCGAAAGTGGGCTGAATTCAACAGGTTGTAGTCCAGTGCAATCTCCTCCCAGCGGTCAAACGCTTTCACCTTATCTATAGTAGGATCCCACTGGCGACTTTTGCCCACAACAAGGGGCAAATCTGAAGTCTCCGATATTCCCTTGACAAGCTGCGATAGCATTCGTAGTATTCAACCTACTAAGTATACGTGAAACGCCGAGAGTATAAAGCAAGGTAAGTGGAGTTGGAACTCACCTCATCGTACTCAGCCTAAATTATATGATTGTACATAATAATTTCATGTGTATGGTGTCTCTCCAGCCACGCTCTTGTTGGATGACCCTCGCTGCACAGCACAGGTAGAATTTGGCCATCTTGATTCCTCTGATCTGCAAGCAGAAAATGAAACAGGACTTCATCAGACTCTCCAGTTTGGAATAAGATGTAGAACAGTAGTTTCGATGTTCAGCAGGGCATTTTGCGGTAGACCTGGGCCCGGTTGTTCGAAACTCACGACACCGCTATCTTGATGTTAGCGCCAACTTGATGTTAAATGACGTCAAAGAACAATGGATTTTTACGTCATCTAACATGAAGTTAGCGCTAACACCAAGATAGCGCTGTCGTGAGTTTCGAACAACCCAGCCCTGAAGGTTAATATCAAAGTAACTTACTTTAACCATCCACTGCCTTGATCGTGATTCCACAGACAGCGTACGGATGGCATCCGTCAGCTGTTATCATGTGCCTTCTCGATGATGTGGGCGGATCAGCTGGTACCTCACTACTGTAGATGTAGAATTTGTCCATCCTGGATTTTGGTTGTTCCAAACTGCAAATTGAAAATGGAAGTGGAACATGAATTCACGCATAGATGATAATTAGCAAATGCCGATTATACCCCAGGGCCGATAATAGCCGCGTTTACCCTATTTCACTTGTTATTTCATTCTGATTCTCGGTGGTAAGATAAGCGGTTTCGCTGTGCAGCAGGGCATTCTGTGGTAGACCTGAACGATGTTGTGAAACTCACTTTAACCATCCACTGCCTTGACATCGTGATTCCACGGAGAGCGTACAGATGGCATCAGTCAGCTGTTATCATGTGCCTTCTCGATGATGTGGGAGGATCTGCTGAAACCTCACTGTAGATGTAGAATTTGTCCATTTTGGTTGTTCCGTTCTGCAAACTGAAAACAGAAGAGGATCATGAATCATGAAGTCATGCATCAATACACTGCATCCTTTGCCAAATTGCTAAAGCAAAGTAACGTTATGTTGCAGTCAACAAAAGATCCTATCATGCTTATTGTTACAGGCCTTCTGTTTTGAGGCGAGCGAAAAAGTGCTTGTGCATGAGATGAACATCGTATTAAACAATACAAAAAATTCTATTGTTTGCGAGGTGCATGCACTTTTTTGCTCGCCTCAAAACAGAAGGCCTGTTCTGTTGTTACATTCTAATCTCCAGTGATTGGTTTCTAGACTATAGGCCTAGCAATGCACATCTTAATCCGTCATTGAACAATAGACATGATAGAAGCGGACAGTTTTTACAGGGGGGTATCCTTTACTGTTACACCGGCCCACCTGTGGCGCTGATGGCAGACGACCGTTCATCATGGCGTCGACGCGCTACCGGCGGCGTCTCAAAACATCATTTTTATCAACGATTTTCACTTGGTTATGATCATCTATTTCGGATCAAAGTGATCCAATATTGTGCAGGACACTTACAAGTATAAACTTTATGCATTTTCATTGATTTTAGTCGTTTTAAATCGGAAATTATCATGATTATTCGAAGAAATTACACAAGCATGACATCGTCACACGTGGTCGGCAACCTCATTAAAAATGCGCGCGTCTGTCAGGTCCGTAGTTTCGAATTTTAATGAATCGAGCTGTATTCGATTTTTGCTTGTATTTTGATATTTCATAATTACTGTAGCAACCGGTAATTATTTTAAAATTAGAAAAATGATAGATGGTGTTCAAAAAGTTATGTTTTCAGGCATTCGCAATTATGTGAATGGTGATGGGGAGAATCAACTGTTTTTTTTTTGTTTGCTGTTGGAGCTCAAATATTAGAGCTGGAACCATATCTGTCTTGGCCATTTTGCCCTTCCTCTTGTCTCTCCCGAGTCCGGAGACGTGATCACTATCTACGCACCTCCACCGTGCCACATTTGGGATGTCCCTGGCGCTAAAAAATCTTACTTTATACCTCCATGATCCTCAGCAGTCCTGGGCGTTCAGAGAACAAGGAGCAAGCAATTCCTGGGGACGAGATTGTCAAACTGACTATAACTATCTTTTTATCATATATGAGCTTTTATTTTTTCTGCAACTACTTCCTCACAAATGCCTCGCAGATGGACAAATACCGCCAAGCACAACTTACAACACGTAATTAGTTTATAGTTCTGACAACGAAATCAGACAAAATTAAATTTGACAAAGTTTCACTCGATCTGCGCATACGAATTACGAATTAAGAATATGTTTATTGAGCCGTATAAAACAAATCACATAGGCTTGAGATACAATAAACAGTGCAAACAAGGTGAGGACATGACAGACAAAGAAA